>WAAG01045117.1:248-12731 GCA_013390105.1 Tichodroma muraria
CTGCTCCTGTCATTGAGGTGTTCTCTAGTATGAAACCTCCACTGGCCAGTGGCAATAACTGTATTTCCTGCTGGTGCTGTCACAGCTGTCACTTTTGCCTCTATTGTGTTACCTTTGCCTGTCTTGATTGGGTGTGGATTTACCACTCCCGAGAACAACTCTTGTTCTTCACTGGTAGATGCTGGTCTAGCATAGAAGCCAACAACATGGTGTCAAGACATAGCATCTTTCCTAGAATTAAGCTGGTCAGTAAAAAATTCTGATATCAATATCAAACTGGCGTGGAAAAATATGTTCTGCAGACAGAATACCTTTCCAGCTACACCAAGCTCTTGATTCCCAGGTGATAGGTCTCCCAGAGCTTATAACACTGCCTATTCAGTCCTTCACTTCTGAAATCATCTTTGACAGTCGTTCTTGGCTGTGTGGCTTTTATTTTTGCCCTTCAACCCCTGACTTAGTGCTCAGTCCTGTGGCTCTTGTCCAGCTGGAGGGAGATGATTCACTTCAAGCCTTCTCTTCAGCAGTAATCTGCAGTGATCCAAGAGCTCAGACCCTGGCCCATCTTGGCCCTTTTGTTTCTATAATACTCCTTAGAGTGCTGAATGTCTGCTTCCCAAAGGTCTATTATTCTCTATAGCCTGTTCACAAGCTGAAGTCCACCTCTCTCCCCTTCTTGGTTATTCAAGAAGCATAGAAGAACTAGTTTAGATAATACGCCTGATTTTTAGATGATTACAGTAATAGACAATGAATCCATCTCTTACTGTTTTTCTCCATGGGCTCCTGAGCCAGAGCAGTAATTACCAAAAAGTCCAAAACAAGTGATAAGGGTGTGTCTGCAAAACCTACTTCTTTCACAAAACTTTCTTCATTTGTAGACAAGTCCTCACCAGTACTCTTGAGTATTTGTTTCCTGAGGACCTGCCAAACAGCCTTATCTTTGTGATTTAATCCTGAGGTACAACATCCTCTTCCTTTTCCACAACCAAGCATGCCTATCATAGATGAGGGAGTAGAAGCTGTGAAGCTGGCAGGAAAGTGTAAGGTGCTTGTTTTCACTTAGGTCGCAACACATTCAGGCACCTGTTCACAGCTAAGGCTCACAGACTGAGTAGTAGACCAGAAAATCCATTCACCACTGTAAATCAGTGTTTCCCTAGTGGGGCGTAGCATTGCACATTGCTGTCTGTATGCTAGACTGGAAGGAGTTTAGAGTGAGTTAACTGCTGGACTTGTACCAGAGCCACCATCAAAGAACCTCTTACCTGTTTCTCTGCATCCTCAGCTCTTTGCTCTGCTTCTATCACTCTCTGTTCCAACTCCTGCATCTTCAGAGACAGAAAAGAAAGAGGGGGAAAGAAAGAAAATAAATTAACATCACCTGGAAATTCATATTTTACTCAGGATTTGTGCAAGCCTACAGATCTTTGGCATATTTTGAGTTAACTGGACAGCTTTGACCAGGAAAAAAAAAAGTCTTTGACCTCTTCCAGTCTTCTGCCTTACTTTGAATACACTGGAACCATTTTCTCATTAGTGAGCTTCATCATTCATTACATGGGTCAAAGGAACACTGCTGAAGTCTTGACCTCATCTCTACGATTTACACACTGTGGGCTGTCCCTGCAAGGAGCCTGTCTACAGTGCACCATTCTTCCCTGATCTTATTTCAGCTAGGATTCACTCACTGTGGTAAATAAAAATGAATATATCTTGGAAAGCTCACCGCAGGTTATCTGTGATGCCACATTATAACCACCAAATGCTTTGGCTTCAAAAGCATCATAGACTCAATAACTGACAAGATTAACAATGATCTTAATCTTCCTACGCTTCTTTTCTTTTTAAAGAGCTTTGCAAAGTGACAATTATGTGATTCAACATCTGAACATTGCTGCTATTGAAGTCAAAAGACACTGAATTGACTTTTACCCTAAATGTTTATAAGTCACTTCATTCTCAGAAAATTCAGATGTGCCTGGGATTCTTCTAATACCCTTCTAGTACCCTTTTTTTGGTGGGTGGTGGTTGGTTTGGGGAATTTTTTGGTGGGTTTTTTAATTGTTTGTTTGGTTTTGTTTTACATTTTTCTTTAAAAAGCAACCTAGTATCTCATCTGATGTTTGACAAGGTCATCTTCACCTGGCCTTCTTCTATGGGTCTCAGATGTAAGCCCAGTAACACAAAGTCAGTGACATTAAGTTTTATCCACCAAGTTGCAAAATTTGAGGAATGCTTCATGGAGTTTGCAGCACTTACTTATGTTTTACTATGGAAAGAATGACATAGAAGAATCTTCAGAAGATTAAAAAAAACATGCTTAAAGAAGAAAAACTATAAAGGGAACTGAGCTCCTTTTCTCTCCAATGCATTTTTGATAAAGCAGTGGAGCCAAGTATTCAGGTTGGTCACTAACAGGATCAAACCAATATAACTGAAAATGGGACTTATTCCTCTTGGGTTGACCAACCAGAATGGACATGGCAGTACTCCCCTGTTTCCATTTGCCTTCCTTCATATGGCAACAAGACAACTTTGCTTTCCATACAAGCTCACTGATACAAGAGCAGACTGACCCCTTCCAGCAAACATATTGAAAGGCACATACATGTAGACACCTCAGTAGTCAAGTAATTAAAAGAGCAATGAGATAAATTAAAACCATGAAGATCAAAACCTGCTCTGTTTAGCATGATACCTCTCACGTTTGTTTTTTCAGTGGAACAATCAAATACAACAGTCTCTGTAACTTAATATCCAAATCAAGGATGCTTCTTTGGCAGAGGAACAGAGAGGTGCCACAGAGGACTGCAGCCATACAAAGCTGCTCTCACAAAGAGTCTTCTTGAAGACTGAGCTCAAGGCAATCTAAGATGAATAGCAGTGGTCCGTGTTACATGAGTATGTGTCCCGACAGAACAGTGACGGACCCATGCATTTATCTATTAGTCTGGACAGTCACCACCAAAGACAAGTAGCAGCAAAACATTGGCAAAAGAGAAATGCTAAACATAACTATTGGGGAGACATAATACGCTTTGTGAAACAAAGAGTGTTTAAGACAGTAGCTTCAGAATTGGTGGTCTCTCCTAGTTTTCTGATTAATTGTCTACATTCACAGCACAGATGAAATTCTGGGCCTTTTTACCAAGCAATCCTCTGAAACTAGCAATTCAATCCTCCACAAGGTGAGCAATCTCCAAGAAAGTCTCAGGTTATTTTAAGAAAACAGCACTATTCTGACTGACAAACTCCTTGTTTCCCAGCAGTTGTTTGCATTGCTAGCAGTTATGAATCTTGATCAGGACAGAGAATCTATGTTGGGACCACTCCTGATCACTAAAAAGTTATGAAACTAGTGCAAGCAGGGTGACCTGGCTAAGTTCCAGCCAAATCAATTGCTTTTGTCACCCTAATTCCCTCTATAGCCTTAAATGAACTTGTACTTTTCTTAATTTCCTGTACTACATTGTTGGGTTGTCCTACTATGAACTGTTAAATAACTGCTGCGTTCCTCGTGTACATGAAATCATTATTTCACTCATCCCCAGTGTCAGCACTCTCACTGGAGCACATTCAGATTTAATACATACATGCTTGTAAGGCTCTTTCAAATCCCTCAATGAATTAATAATAATGCTTGGTATTTACATGGGTCCTTTCATTCAAAATGCTTTATAATTTGACAAATGCTACTAAGCAATGTGACCCAGGTCACATAAAAAACTTAGTAACCAAGCCAAATGCATGGAACTCTTCTTTCAAACACTAGCCCAGACAGCTTGTATGGGAGAAATAGGACTAGCTGAATAGCCATGCTTGCATGAGACAAAAGAGTCTTTTTCCAAATGTTCATTGTTTATTGAATTAAGACAGAAGCAGGTTAAGTTACCCAGATGGCCCTTCTAAAAACTGCAAAAGACCCTCCCATCAACCATTCACACAGGCTTTCCCTCTTCTGATGGCTCAGAAGAGGTTACATAAAATTGAGTGAAAAAACATTCCTACACTTCTCAGCTACATTTTTCTCCTGCTGTTCTGTTCCAGAGCTCACTCCTAACCAGGTCAACTTCCTGCCCAAGGCAACGACCTGCTATGCCACTTACCAACAGAGAAGTACCCCTCTTCCTTGCATGCATACAAGAAAACCAGGGTGAAAACAACTGCCTGTTTCCAAAGCAATCCCTGCTAATCTCCACAAGGTGGGACTCAGCGGTCTCGTGCCCTGTGAGGCCAGCAGGATGGCAAAGCTTTGTCTGGGAGACCAGGGGCTAAGGCTCTTCTGCTGTGCCAACCCCCAGCCAGGCTCTGTGCAGCTTGTGCAGCTCTGTTCGATAGCTGAGACCAAGCTATCAACGGGGAAGTTCACACAATGTGAACTAGGGCATTGGCAGTTAAACCACTGGGTTTTAAATTCCTCATGTTCTGAACAGTGATCTAGATTATTCAATCTAAGCGGATTTTAAAAATCTCAAGTATTTAAATTGTTAGAGTACATTGTACTACCAATGCTAGGCATGAGTGGTTGGGTTTTTTGCAAATTAAAATAGTAAAACCTGTCTTGAAATCATAAAATTAGTTATAAAGAATAATTTAAGATGTGGGGGATCAGGTTTTCAAGCCCTTCAATCAGTCACCTCCATATCTACAACAACCTAGCTGGTGAGCAAGTATCACACCCCTGTTAACGTTATTTTTCACTTTCACCATCTAAAAGTACTTCTTAAAAAAAAAAAAATCCTGTTACTGCAAACCATATCAGGAGGATCTCAAGACAATGTTTACCACAGGTTGGCACACATCTTCAAACTGCGCAGACTTCACATTCTTCCAAGATCATCCCCCCTCGCTGTACCAAAAAACCTTTCTTGAAACATAGGACTCTCCAGGAAGTCTGAATCTCTTCATTCTCATAATGAGGAAAAAAGCTTAAAAATCATGGTTGCTATAAAATCTATGACAAAAATCCCTGAAGCTGCCATCGCTAGACATAAACCAAGCCCCTCCTTCAGTTCTGCATCACTACCCACCTGAGGGTGAGAAGGATGCAGCACAGACAGGAGTCCCTGCTGCTGCGACTGCTGGGGTGTCCTGTGGTGACTGAGGGGAAGGGAAGGAGGGTCTCTGAGCAAGTCATTACAGACCAGCTGGGAACCTGAGGCCCAGGACACTTCCCAAGAGGAGTGTTCAGCATAAGCACTGTGTGTCTGAGTCCACCTGCAGCAGGAGAGCCTGCTGGAGCTGCCTCACAGTCCCTGTTGAGGCTCCCCCCTTCCCACATGACATTGGGAGTTGGGAATTGCAAGCCTGTTAGCTCTTTGACCCTTCAAGTAAAGCTACAACAGCACTGCACAACTAGTTACAGAATAACCTGATCACTGAACCAATCTACTCCTTAATCTTAACAAAGGGAACATCGCTTTGACTAAAAGGCTGGATAAATGGTAGCCAGGCCCCTGAAGCAGATGAAAATTTAATTCTCTGCTGTGACCCACAAACTTCCCTAAAGAGATAGTCAAAATATGTATGGCAAGTCTGTTCCCCAGTAAGGAAGTCTGGTAGGGGGGCTTGTCTCGTGTGTGGGTAGTTTCTCAAAGCAGAATTAGTAAAGCACAAGGACACAGATCTCATAATGCAGCAAACTTACGTTTGCAAAGTATTGCACGTGAGTACTGGTTGTTTTTACCAGACCTGTTCCACATCTATACATGATTTTTTCAATGTGCCTATATCTAAATGGACTTTACAACCACTTTCAATGTTTTTCAAGGTAAGTAATCACTATGGTCCTCTCAGAAGCTAGTTTGAAGAGATGAAGAAGCTGCTTAGAATTGTACACACAATTCCTTAAAACATGAAGGGTGGAAAAAATGTCTCATGCAGTACACAGCAACAGTGAAAATACAATTACAATGACAGCAGGGATGAAAATTACTCCACTTTCAAGTAGCTGTCTGTCATCTGGATGTTTTCACATCCAAAACCAACAAACAAGAATATACACATAGAAGTTACATAATACAAAATGGAGCAAACATACATTTAGAACATATCTGTCATCAGGTAAACTGCAGTCAGCTGTACAAATTTCAACTTCATGAGTAAAACTGTTCTCACTGTCCTATAGTTATTGAATATCTGAGCAGTCTTGGACTGAACTGTGATAATGTAAGCCACATTTTGCAAAAAAGAAGGAGCTCAACAGCAACCTACAAATTTGGACTTCATACAAATTTAGCAAAAAAGCTTTAATTCTAATTGAAAAACAACACCATTTAAGTAAGGTTAAGAAAAAAACACAAAATGCTGCATAATGACAAAACCAAGCAAAAAAAAACCCTCTAATAAAATCCTCAGATCTTTACCAGTTCTCTCCTCTAGGATGCAAACAAATTCACCCAAGGACACTTGAAAGAGATTAGTAGGAGATGTCTCAAAAACCACAGATGCCATTCTGTGATATACTTACAGATGTAAGTTTCTAACATCCAGATCTCAAAATATCTGGCCCTGCTCTTCAGTATCCCAGAATGTTTTGACTGGATATGAAGTGTTATTCTAACACTATGGCAATACATGTATCTCTGTCTGGGCTTTTAACATCGTAGCATAATTTGCACTCCTCCAAGCTTTCCTGTTGCCAGCCAAGTTCTGATCCTGTTGTTCTTATCCAAAACATCCATCTTTGCTCTGCAGTTGTCTCAGTCACTTCAGATATCCAGAATCTTGTTGGTACAGTATTTTCCACTAGAGTCCAAATACTTGGTGATTTTGCAGTAAACAAGGCTAATTCTTATTATGCCACTTTACACCACTACGACAGACACATCTCTGCATCCCAACCAATAAGCAGAGAGCAAAGGTGTACTATAATCAAGGAAGAAATCCTCACTGCAAGTAACAGATACATTGCATAGCTCGGCTTTTAGAGATTTTTTGCTTTTGTGTCATAATTCATGGCAAAGTAGAAGAAGTCACCTCTGCCTCACCTTCTCAGCTAACAGCTCTCGGATCTTGCTTGCCTGCAAGCGGAATTTGAAGAGCTGGGACTCCAACACAAGGCATCGCTTTTGCCAGTCCATACAGCTGCCATTCTCCACTGTGAGTTCTGCCATTGTGAAGTTAATCATCCATTTAGGATGTCGTCTGAGGTGCTCTAAAAATCCTACAAAATCGAAGGGAAAAAAAAAAGTATATATTTTAGAAGGACAAACTTATCACCTCTGTGTCTAGTTTTCTTTGATCCCTCTTACAGAACTAGTAATGAAGGCCATTTCTTCTCCAAGCAGATGATGAAGTGGTACTACCCTGAGTCACTGATATTGCCCTCTGCCAGAGGCCACTCTTAATGGATAAACGTTTACCTTTAGAATAAGTAAATAATTTACTAATGCATTATACTGTATATTCCAGAAACAACCTTACTGCCACCCTTACAGTCTTGCTTAGCCTCTACCCAGAGATTAGGAGTATTTTTTACTCCTGCCTCCTTTGTTCCAATATGGCTGTAAACTCTCAAGTCACTAAATCCTCCTGCCCTCAGGTATCACACACACATTTTCAGCTTGGGTCACTAGTGCCTTAGCTCACACAGACTGTGTTAAGATGATGTGCTGTATTAAGCAACTGTTCCCAATCCCTAATTACTTGACACAGTCAGCTGACAATAAGAGTGGAAGTGCCACAGTATCTAACAATTGCTCTGTTAAAACAAAGAGAATCCACACAAGAATAAGTTAGGGCTAAAGACAAAACACGCTGCTTTACTGAAGTCCTTGTAGACATCAGAAGATATACACAGCCCCAGAAACTGAAGAAAGCTGTAGTTTCTTAAGATCTTTTGTTTTCCTACTCAGTAACAGTTTAGACATTTCAGATACTTTGTGCTTATAGTAAAAGACACACAAAATCTAGGCAATAGATGATCTTAACCAAATTCAGGTATTTGTGAACAAAAAGGTCAACTCAGTGTGTGTAGTCCAGAAGCCAGCTGTATTATCAAACAGTAACAAATGTTCACAAAGCTAGAACAGCCATTAGCTCAGCTTCATCAGAACAATTAAATCCTTACTCCCTTTAAGGAACTTCTCACCAGCTCACAGACAAACTCACAAGTCCCAGACACTGACAGACCAAGGAACAGTCCAGGATTTGTGCAAAAGCAACAGTTGCTCAGCCTCACTGCCCTTACTCCTGCCTTTCTCTGCAGAGAAGAAAAGTTTAAGATGTCCCTTCATTTGTACTCATTTGTCAATATACCTGGTTCATGTTTTGCATGTAAGACTTGAGATTCAAATTACCATGAGTATACATAATAGTGTGAGTATACATAACACAACAAACCACTCTATCCAGCTATACGTCTGATGTTCTGAGTTAAGGAAGACACATTTTATACCCTCTGGCTATAAACATTACCTGTGAGTTATTTTATGTTCAGGTTGCTTTGCTCAGTAATAGAAAGCTTCCCAGACAGCAAGTTGCCTACTTTTCCAACGACTTGTGAAATATTCCAGAAGGTAGGTTTAAGTAAAACAAGACAAAAGTATGCTCATGTGTACTACTGCAGCTCTGAAAACACTCCACAATAGGAAAGAAGACCACTTTCCTACAAGCAGCACACTTACTGCTTTACAGAAATAGAGGCCATCATTTTCCACAGCCCATCCAGCATATTGCTCTAATCTCGAGCCTTAACTCCTTGCCAGGCATTTAACTAGGTTACCTTTGGTACACTTTCCAACACTGCAGTGTTTCCCTGTAAGGTAGTGCTATCAGCCCCTCCCAAACCAAAAGCATCCACTAAGTCATGGAAGGATCCTACAACACTGTTAAGTATGTTTACAACTAACTCTGTTTTGGACATAAATAATAATTCAGCTCTCAAATGAAATTCTGTTCAAGTGTAAGGAGCTTTTAGTCTTTATTCATAAAGGCTAAATCCAAAGAGGACATACAAATGAATGGGATGGACTCTAATGACACAAAGCGAAACGAAACAGATGTACCTAACAACTTGTGCCAAAGCAATTTTCCCACACAGACCATAACTTCTGGTTGAACTAAAATACCCTTGTTCTGAATAGGGGGTCTAGGATGGGATAGGTGTCCTGAATCATTACATTTTATTCTTTATCACTACAGACAACTGCATTTTATAATCCCTTTCATAAATGAACGCTGCCCTTACCTAGAACCATGCTGGCAGTTCTCCCACTATTCCTATTATTCCAGAACCTCACAACCTCACACCTCTAATGAGTTGCTTTCCAATTACCAGCATAAATATAATCATAACCAGCTTGCATCTGTTAATTCATGTAGATTATTGCTCTTCAGTTTAGCTGGGATTTTTTTCCTCCCTGATATTTACCCCTTGATATATTTATAGATATCAAAAGCTTCTCCTTAAGGACCTCAATTTGCAAGGCTAGAGACAAGGGCCTCCTTTAGTCTCATAAGAAAAGCTCCCTGCTCTCCCTCTGCACCTGCTCCAGTTTCAGTGCACATCATATAAAAGAGCTGGTTCTTCTCTTCTTGCTCCCCTTCATGGCCATGGGTGACCACAACTGCATCTGAAAGGCAGCATGCACCCACAACAAAGCCTTGTGTAAAGGCATTTAGCACTTTCCCTTCTCCTAGGGAATGCCTCATCTGATTATGTTTGCCTTTTTTACAGCCACATTGCACCAGTGGTTGACATTTACAGACAAACTGACACAACTGGAACAGAGGAATCTCAGCTGACATTTCCTTTGTAAATGGCAGATGTGAGAGAGCAGGAGGGTAATCACAAATGGACAGGAACAGATTAATAAAGCTCAGGTCTGTGCCAGAGCTCCAAAAGATCAAATTCTCTGTACTACAGACCATTGTGGTACCACACAATAAGACAAGAGGTAACAGGCAGAAACTGATGCACAGGAACTTTCATTTGAACATAAGGAAGAACTTTGTTATTGTGCAAGTGACTGAGCATTGGAACAGGTTTCCCAGAGAGGTTGTAGAATCTCCTCACTGGAGATATTTAAGAATCATCTGGATGTAATTTTGTGCAATGTGCTCTCGGATGGCTCTGTTTGAACATGGACGTCGGACCAGATGACCTACTGTGGTGGCTTCCAACCTGAGCCATTCTTTTGCAAAATCCAACACGCCCATGGTCACCCTGTGATTGATGAGTATAACTGTATGTTGTATTTTTAATTACAGGCAGTATTTTTATGGACTACTAATATTTCAAAGGCACAGTTTGGTTTGAGGTATCTGGAAGAAGTCTTACTGTTTATGCAACTGAATCTTTTCCTCCTCTACTAATTTTAAAGAGTGCTCTTCCAGGTTTTGTGCCCACTTTATTACTACTTCTAATGCGTGATTTTGTTTTGTGTCATTAGATTAATCCCCTGTGTCAGTAGTCAATTCTACCAGTAAAATACCTACTATCTAACCGCCCCCTCTTCAGCACTGTGTTGTCACATTCTCTTTTGTCATTTGTCTATCTTACCATTCTTCTATTAATCCCCATCTCCTCCACTTAAGCTAATAACTTCCCCATGTGTCATCATACCAAATGAGTTCTGAAGGCTAGAGATTAGAATTACAGCTTTTCCCTCTAGCAAAAACCTTACACTTTTTTAGGGAAAGATATTGTATCACGTCTAATAATTACCGCTACAGTACGACTTTATTTACAAAATTTATTCTGCATTTTCATTTACCATTAAAATGCATTGTTCCTTTTCCCCTGTTCTTCTGAACATAAGCAATTCATCTGTACTTTGTGAATTACAATATCAACTTCATTTTGACAGATTGACTTTAAATCACTTTCATCAGATTTGCCATTTCAGATGTCCTTTTTTGTAAGTCTTAACCATCTTTCTTCAGCACATTCTTTGATTCCCTTTCCTCTCCCAGATATCGATCCTTTTTATATCAGTTAAAGAATTTATATGGATACATTTATATAAAACCGTCTCTGTTTTCCCTTACGCATATGAAGAAGTTGGGAGCCAGATATTTTCAGAGGCAGTACTCTTATTTTAGGGACTTGGAACACAGGAGACAGCCACTCTATTCAAACAAGCTGAGATTTTCAAAACTTCATTCTTAAATGCATACAGCCACTTCTTAAAGAGCAGCTTGATTTTCAGTGTTAAGTATTCAACAACTGTTAGTGACAATAATGGCAGATAAAAAGTCCTTAAAAATTGTGGGAGAAAATGACTCAACCACCTGCTAAACGCAGTCAAAATTAGAAGTCTCACGCATATATCTGTAAGTTTTGACCAACATCAGAGACAGTTCTGACCCTAAATGTCATATCCAAAATAATATGATCAGATTTACTTGGAATGTCCATATGCAGTTGTAATTCTGATGAAGCTGAAATTTAAATCAAGATGTCATGTGTTTGGGGGTTCTTCTTTGTGTTTTAGATTACAATCAGCTGACGTTGCAGACGTAGGTGGATCCAGAGCTAGAAATCAAAACACTTAGGAGACTTTGTACACTTCCACCTGAAAAGCCAAAACAATCAATCAATGTGAAGACTTTCAGCACAGATACAAATGCCAAGTAAAGTGTTTGCAGCTTTGTTCATGCAGTGCAAACAATAAAGACAAGTGAAGCACTATTTCCATATTCCAGATACAAGTGTCTGCTCAGCTCAGCAACAGATTTACGCATAGGGGATTCACAGCACAGGGGCACTGCAGTTCTTAGCACCTACCCGTGAAAAGCACCAGACCCTGTCTGAACAGTGCAGCTGAACACTGGTCTAACTTTCAGCTACCATCTTACTACAAAAGCAATCAGTAGAAAAGTGATAAATGTAACATATGAAAGAGATTTCTTCCCATGTCACTGAATCGGCATCAAGGGAATCAGCAGTACAGGCGATGGGCAAAACTCAGCGGGGAAATCCTGTACTATTAATCAACACCCTGTCCCCAGCCACCTCACTTTCCACTTCATACTCGTCTCACCCCTGAGCTTTTTAGCACTGAAGCCACTGGAATTGTTCAGCCACGCAGTCATTTCCCGCTCAGGAGTGCGGCCTGAGATGTGCAGAGCATGGGCGGGGAGGGGCATGGGGGGAGAAAATAACACAAAAAGCTGTGGAAAGGACAAGGAAAAGGGTTGTAGCGGGCCTGGGGTGGGATGGAGCGGGGAATAATTTCCCCTCTACATCCGCGCAGGTGGCTTAGCTAGTAAAAGCGCCTGGGGGCAGGAAGAAGGGCTCCCAGTTGTGCCATTCTACCTGCGGAGGTCTCGCCCCACACACCGAGGCTTACCGGGAAGGCAGAAGAGACCGCAGAGTTTACACACATTTACTTCTTGGGCTGCATCTTCCCCTTCGTGTGGCCATTCCTCCCCCCACTTCTTGTATGCCTCTTCAGGGCCAAAGTCCCAGACCCGAAACCAAACCTCAGTTAACAGAGATGACGCAACATCACCCTCAGAATGCTCCCGCCAGTC
>WAAG01045120.1:4869-15810 GCA_013390105.1 Tichodroma muraria
TTGCTGCCAGCATCCTCCATATAACCTAAAGAAGTAATGTCATTGGAGTAAATGATGTAAAAATTTCAGATTATGGATGCCAAATTCACCATTTAGAGTTTTAAATCTTTCTATTTTCCCTGGTAATCTTCCACATTAAAAAAGAAAGAAACCACGAACAATGAGATATCCAATGCTAATTAGGACCCAATTTAGAGTATTCATAAATCAACCTATTTTTCCAATGTAGAATGTTAGAGATGTTTTGGGGAAAAAAAGTGCCAGAAACAGACAGACACCACACACTGTTCTCCTAATATTTCATTACGTTTGTATCAAAAAGACAAGTTTGAGGGATATTTTTGACTTACTAAGATACTGAAAGGTTTTCTTCTCTCTTAGCAGTGTCCATCCCAGATGCAGCTGACCTCTGTTGCCCTGGGATCCTTCCCATCTCTGCTTCATGCTGGTCTTCTGGAAGAGCAATGGCTTAAAACTCTTTTACTTCTACTTTTCTTCTAAGAAAATACTTTTGAAGGAGATGGGATCCATTGGTGTTGGTCACCTTTAAAGCGTTACCTGGCAAGAGCAGATGAACCGTCAGGCAAGGGAGGGGATTGAGGGATTGTTCCGCTCTGCTCTGCTCTGGGGCAGCCTCTCCTTCAGTCCTGCGTGCTGTTTTGGGCACCACAACATAAGAAAGACATTAAACTATTAGAAAGTGTCCAGAAGAAGGCAGCGAAGATGGTGAAGAACCGTGAGGGAAAGCTGTATGAGGAGCAGTTGAGGTCACTTGGTCTTTTGAGCCTGGAGGAGACTGAGAGGGGACCTCATTGAAATATACAGCTTCCTCATGAGGGGAAGAGGAGGGGCAAACACTGATGTCTTTACACTTGTGATGAGTGACAGGTTCCAAGGAAATGGCCTGAAGCTGTGTCAGGGGAAGGTAAGGTTGGATATCAGGAAAAAGTTCTTCATCCTGAGAGGGTGGTTGGGCACTGGCACAGGCTCCCCAGGGAAGTGGTCACAGCACCAAGCCTGACAGAGCTCAAGAAGTGTTTAGACAATGCTCTCAAGCATGTGTCTTGGGGTGGTCCTGCGCAGGACCAGGGCTTGGATTTCAATGATCCTTGTGGATATCTTCCAAGTAGAATAGTCTTTTGGTGATTATATGTTTCTTTTTTTTGGTTTGCTTTTACTTTTCTTTTTCTCTCTAGTTGATTTGTTTGATTTCTCCCTCATTTTCCCCCATTTGGTGAACATTTTTAAGCAGACAACAAGTGATGTTGTAGTTTTGTAAATTGAAAAAAAATACTGAATTTAAAAAATATTCATTATATACAGAAAATGCTATGCATAAAAAACATTACTTGTCCCTGGAAAGAAACCTACCATTATTTTTTTGAGGGGATATAAAAAATGAACAATGTTTAAACATAAAAAAAAGGTCATCTTTGCAACTTGGAAGGTACTGTGACCTCTGTGTTCAGGTATAATTTGCCTTGTAAATTCACCAGTTTGTTAGAAAAAAGTTGGTTGGCATTTCTCTAAAATGATCTGTCATGACAGGGTGCTACCCAAACTACCTGAAGTATGTCTCACTTTGCACTGCTTACCTTTGCAAGTGGCTGCAACAGTGTACACTGAAACTAAAGAGGGGTCTGGCATCACATTTGCACCTAAAAGCCGAGGCAATGAAATGAAGTCTATCCAAGTGTATTACATGCCTGCCATTGTCTGCCACTCAGCCAGCCAGCTGTGGGCTCTGGTTTTTATTACTACTACCACTGCTATTACTATTATCATCATTACTATTATTACATCCTGTTTTCTTTCACATATTCTATCCTGAATATAATTTTCCTGTGGCTAGTGCATGGATGCCAAGGCATGAGTGGATGTACAAGCACAGGAGTGCTGGATCTCTACTTTGTTACCTCAGTTTTCTTACTTCAATTGTTACTTCAATTTCTTAATTTTGAGATTCTTTTTCGCACAACTTTCTAAGAGTTTTGTGACTTTTCTGTTTCCCACGCAGGGGCACTTAACAGGGCAAACTAGAGCCAAAGAGAGGGAGCCTGCTTTCTTGTTTAGTTTCCTGAAACTAACTAAGCTTGTAGCTCTGGAAATGACACGAATTTCTAATGCCTGCCACAAACTCTGACAGGCATGTGCTCTCCTCTGACTGCCTCCTGCTCCCATCATCAGAGGGGGCTCTGGGAGGGAAAGGTCGGGGGGATAGTCCTGCACCTGCAGCCCACAGAGGGCCGGGCATGCGGCTCCCGACCAGCCCTGCTGTAATTGATGCTAATTGTTATGGAGCCAAGGCGCCCTTGCACGGAGGAGCAGGTGGGAGCCTTTGTTGTGCTTGGGACCATTATACTAATAACAAGCTTACAATTCTCTGCACAGGCTTAGGAGCACAAAGGCACAGGCAATACTTCGGAGAGCCCCTTAAAGGGTTTAC
Source organism: Tichodroma muraria (assembly GCA_013390105.1). Taxonomy (NCBI): domain Eukaryota; kingdom Metazoa; phylum Chordata; class Aves; order Passeriformes; family Sittidae; genus Tichodroma; species Tichodroma muraria. The sequence goes on from WAAG01045120.1 coordinate 7,316, forward strand.
TGCGTATCTCCTGACACAATGAAGTAAAAGTCCCTGAGAGTGAAAGGGCAAAATAAACTAAAGAATAAAAATGGCAATACCTGCTGGTTGATGAAGTACTCAGCAAACCTGGGAGATGTGATTTTGGGAGGTTTAAAGTGCAACTGACAGCTTCTGTGGAGACAGAGATTTTGCACCCTCTTGTCTGTGGGAAGAGTCAGGTGGAAGCATCTACTTCTGGGACCTAGAGACATCCCAGGGAAATTTCCTCGGGAGCTGCCCATCTGTTTGCAAGTTTTGACGTGAAAGGACAGGCCCAGCAAGGGGACTGAAAAATGAGAGGGAAAAGAAAGAAAAGGAGTCCAGCTGCTAAAGTGATACTGGATTACAGTCAGACAAAAAGCTAGTGACTGCTTATACTAAAATGATGTGGGTTATTTCTTTTTCCCTTCATTTATTTTCAGGGTTTGTTCCCTCCACCTCCTTCAGACCACCAGCAGGAAGAAAGGAGTGTAGATCCCTTGAGTCTGAGGGAGCAAAAGCAGTATATACTGAAAGATACATCCCAGAGTATTGCAATCCTCTTCGTGGCACTTCAGTAAATATCACATTATGGAAAAAGTAAGAACTAAACACTGAAAGCACTATAAATGAAAATAACACCTTAAAATAAGAAAAAATACACAAAATTGATATATTCCTGTGTATGGTTTGTGTACCCTCTGTGACATGTAAAAGGACTGCAGAAATAATAAAATATTTATCAAAAGCCTACTGAAGCATTCTTTTATACAAGCAAACAGACAAAATGACGTAAAATAAATCAAGAAAAAACAAAGTGTAGGTTAATTTTAACAGGCTTGTAAATAACTCTGTAAACACCACGCAAAATGGCCTGTGAATTTCTCAGAAACCAATTAGAGAGTCCTTTTAAAAATTCTGGAGTAGGTGACCTTTTGGATAGGCTTTTCTCATCCCTGATACACAAATCTGTGATTTATAATGCAATCAGTGGATTGCATTAAAAAGTTAATGCATGCTGCTTGAGGATGTCACATCCTGCATTGAGTAGTATAGATTATATTGACCATTTTATGTAATTTACTGTTCTTTTTTTCAGAGTCTGACACTGAGGTGTAGTTAAGCTTCTAATTTAATCATGCACCTCTTAGCTTTATGGGATTGCTGCGCCTGGGGAAACTGATGTGATGATCCACTAAAAAGCCTGTTACATCTCTAAAAATTAAAAAAAAAAAAATAGGGGATATTTTTGTGGGAAATAAACTAAAAACAGAAACAGGAGAAATCATTTATGGCAAAACATAAACCCATTCAGACACGACATGGAGACACTTTCAGATGCAGATGCAGATGCCAGGTAACTCATGAGTCAACAGTGACCTGCTCCTCCAAATCTGTTCTAACCATCTTGGATGTGTGAGCAACCTTCAGAATTCTGGAAACAGAACCCAATCCTTTGAATTTGGTCTGCAGAAATCATGAATTTGTGTTAAGAATCATGGCAATTAAATGTAAACAAACAACAAAACCAAAGACACAAGCTGGACTTTTATTTCACTCTTCAGTTCTTGAACCATGGAGGCTTGGCTTTCCCAGTAGCCCAAGTATCAGCAATCCATTTTGTTTCTTGTTAAAAATGCTTTTAATAAAACTTTTGAAGAATTACAGAGTTACAGGAAGTGGAAAAACTCCCCATAGTCCCATAGTGTTCTTTGAAATACAGCAGAAATTACTTCAGCCTAAACTGAAGCCAAGCACACCCAGAAAATTCAGAACCAAGATTTAAATCACTAAGATAATGGGAGGAAAACAAAACAAAACCTGTAATAACTAGTATTCTGCCTAAATCATTATATTGACATCTCTGTGCTGCATCACACTAATTAATTAATAAGTTTGCTGGGAAATGAATACACAAAAAGTATATGGTTCCCATTTTTGCATCTTGTCAGCTATGAAGAAATGTTGCTGAGCTGCCTGGTCTGGCCAACCAAACATAGAGGATCACATTTTTCTTATCTTTTTTAGTCTTTCCCCATCCCCCCCCACTCCCCCCAAAGTCTGTGGGAGTGGAGTGGTGAAGTTTAAGGCATGTTCTTATGTAGAAAGGATGGTTTCCTAAACATCTCTGCAAGCTGTCTACTGGTGAAAAGACAGTATGGATTCTTGCCTTCTGTAGGTGTACAAGCAGTTGCAGATGAGAGGAAGTTGCCCCTTGCAGAGACTTCAGCTGCAGCTTGATGTTGCAGAATTTCCCCCCTTAGTACCTCAAGCAGAAGGAAAACCTTCTTGGTGGATGCTGTGCAAGGCTGGCAGCCTGAACCTGGATTGTGGGTGGCAGACAAAAAGAGATATGGTCCAAGCTGGAAGAATAAGTGCAAAAAACCTCAGCTTAGTCTTAATGTTCTCAAAATTCAGAAAGAAAGCTTTAACAGGTCTATACATGTCTCTGCACCTAGGGACCAGGTGCATGACCATGTTTAGTCCACGAAGCACAGATCCGTAGACCATTCTCCACCACCCAGAGCTGGGAAAATTGTATCAGACACTCTGGAGGGCAAAATTATACCTGGGATGTCCAAGATGATGCCTTTGAGAAAATGCACAATTAAGTTACGCTTGTAATAGTGATGGAGGCAAAAGGGAGAGTAAGGAGAGAATATACTTCTCTTCTTAAAAGCATCCCTGAGACACAATTATCTAGAACACACAGTTCCTCCCTTAGCACTAGAATAGGAGCTGCAAAACTTATCATTTACTGGCCTTGTTGGCTGCCCTTCACTACAAATTCAGGCAGGACATAATAGAAGCAACAGTGGAGTTACCAGCCAAGAAAATTAGAACAGTGGCAGCATCAAAGTGCAGTGCACTAGTATGATTGCCTGAAAATTATAATGCTTTGCAAAGAGCTAATATTTGCATTCATTCTAAGTACTGAGGACCAATTTTCTGATGAGAATGGCGGCAATTGGGACATTATTTGTCAGACATTCCTTCAGGACTCTATTCAAAATAAGAGACTATAGAAATTGTTGGAGGTGGCAACTTTTCTGTGTTCAGTTTTGTATCTTTTGTGAAGATTCTTGAGTACTTAAGAGAAATTTACTGATTTTCAGGGAAACCTTGATGTCAGGACTTCCATATTCTTACCCTACATTGAGAGAGGGTGCAGCACTCACTCTAGAAGAGAAGGTAAACCCCATACACAAATGGAACAACCCAAGAAGAAAAAGGTGACTATTTACAAACTTGGGGTTGCTGCACCCATTATATCTATCAGAATTTACCAACATACTGTTACAATATGTCTGTTTTATGAATAGCAATGGATCAGGAGCAGCTTTGCTTTAGTCCAGAGTTTTGCAAAGACATTTTGGAGATTGTCATGAACTCTCCTGCTTTGCTTTGGAGGTAGAAAATAGACAGAGTCATAATTTACACACTCTATACAGAATGATCAGCTACCATCTTGCACCCCCTTATTTGCTATTATATAATTGTGAAGAAAATTCTTGTTCTTTGTTAACATCCAAGGAAACACATTTGAGACAGACTCGCCATGCAAACAAGAAGTTGGCATGTTGCTTTCAATTTTCATGGATTCTCATGTGCTGGCAGGCAATTTTCACAGGGATAAAAGGTCTTTTATCTTAGTGAATGACTTCCTTCTATTTTCAATAATGTAATAAGCCATTTTATTTTCTGCCAAAGGTATTTCCATAGAAATGTTTTAGCCATATTACTTTCACAAAAAATACTAGGAATTAGTCAAGAAGTCACATTGGTCAAAGGTCAGAGAGATCAAATGGCTTTGACTTAACAAAAAGACTAGTGGGTAACATGGGTGAGATTACAATATGTTTTTAACAAAAGAATGTGGCAAAGAGCATTTTACTGAACTTTTGATTTGTTGTGAAACTGGAATTCACCTTAGCTTTAGCCAAATTTAGAAACAGATAAACACTCTGCAGTTAAAATTCAAATAACTTTTTGACAATTTTCATGCAAATGTATCTGTTCTGAAGCAATCTGAATGACTTTTGCATTGAGAAAAATACCCAAAATGTTCTTTAAAGCAAGCTTTCACATCTTACCTGCTGATCCCCACCATCTTAGAGTTCCCTAGCAATACTATTGCAGAGTAATTTATTGGTGAGAAGAAGGATTTTCTGTACTATCCATCACATATTCAGTTCAGTGTCCCCAGAGAGTTTTGTCTCAGATAGTCAGTAACATGAAGGACTAACACGATCGACTTATTTCTTCTTGCTACTACTTAATTCAACCATGATTTTCCTTGAACAGCTACAGCAAAAGCCATGAATGTTATAGCACTGATGCATTTCTGTCTTTTCATGTTACAGAATCTGTTAACTTGCTTTAAATACCATGAGAAGCAGCTTAAGCAATTTTGGGAGTGCTTTGAAGACCAGTGGTTGCAAGTTATTAAATGTACATTATTAATAATGGATAAGACCTAGTAGTGTAGTAGGCATTATTCCCATTGAAGACAACAGCTCTTTGCCAATTGAGTTTGCGGTAATTACGCCAATTGTGAAATCTACTGAGCATAAACTGGAAAAAATAGGAATGGCACTTCAATATATTCAGTAATTATTCTCCTAACTACATTTTAAAAGTGCATCTGGACACTGGACAAAGTCTTCAGAATCTAAATGAGCCAAAGACAAGCTCTCCTCACAGCACAACAGGGGAATTAAACCAAATGCATTTATTATACTCTGAAATCACAGCTGACTTCTTGCAGTGCCAAAAAAAGAGAGGTTTACACAAACTGCTCGTAATTTTTTAAGCACTGATTACAGCTGAAGTGTTTTTTTTGTGTGAACAAAATTTGTTACCAAGTGCCATTTAATAGAATATAAACTTTGAAAAGTCCAAAGACTCACATGTTAATATAAATGAATTCATGGAAGAGGGAAAAAAATGAAAAAAAAAGGAAGGAAAAAAGGGTTTTATTAAGCCTTACAAAAAGGCAGGGGAGATGGGGAGGAATTTTTGCATTCATTAGCTAACTTATCTTTGAAGAATCGAAACTTTTTAAGAACAAGAGACAGAAGTTTTCCTTTAGAAGACTACTGCCAGTCCAGGCAAAGTAGCTGATCTCCTTGATTTATTTTGTTCTCCCAGAGTTCATAAATCAAAAGTATCCAATACAAAAAAAATGAATACCCTGACCAGAAGTCATATGTGTAATAAAGTTCAGTTTTTCCAAACACTGAAGAAGGGAAAGACAGAATGTAATTTCAAAAATATCTTCTTACATTTTTAGGAAACATCATGCGTATAACAGCTTGTGGATCAGACTAAGGTAAGAAATATAAATTCGTTCTTAATTAAATTCTAAAGGTGATAAAAGCTGAACTCATACACTGAAAGAATAAATGAGAAGTTTATAAATCAAGCTCCCTTGGGGAAAATCACCCAACATGGTTACACAGATAAGGAACACGTTTCAAAATGTTTTGCAGTAGTTTGGTTATGTATGTTTCAATGGAATTATTTCATGAATGGTTTGCTATGGCATCAATTATGTCATAGGCTCCTGGGTCTGGTTTCTTTTTCCCTATCAGCCACTACCACCTCACAAATTAAATGCATTGCACAAATCTTTGCCAAGTGTTAAGACTTGTATTCTATGAATCTGTATGTCTACCACAAGGGTGAACCTCCAAAAAAATCTCTGATGTTCCTCTCACAACTTCTATTAACTTCACTCTCCCGATATATTTTGCCTCCATTGCTTTCATATTTTTAGTTATTCATTGAGTGATTGTTGGGGGTTGGGTTTCTTTCTTACAGAATTTTCTCCCATACATTGCTAAGGAACAAACTACCGGGTACTTATGGGTACTCAGGAAAGACAAAGGAAGTGGCCGAAATCAGGGGAGAGGGTGGCATCCCAGGACTTCACTTCTCTCTGGGGGAGCTGGTCTCTCGGAGGGAATAGCAAGGCCGTTGGTTTCTTTCACTGTGGGGAGATTTTCCACCGGCACCACCGGAGCCCGGCTCGGAGTGACCCAGCACCGTCTGTCCGTGTGTGCCCGGGAATTCGGATCCTGCTCTCTCNCTCCATTCCCAGGGGGGTCCTGCTTCCCCTGGCAGATATTTGTCTTCCAAACTAAGACAGTGATAGAAACTCTCCGTTTCTATCACTGTCACAGAAATAGAGAAATAGAAACAGAGAATAAATGTTTCTTTTCTAAAACGCACTTCTTCTAACACCTGGACTACTTGTGATCAGCTCTGAGGCTCGCAAAGTAAGATGACATAGATCTGTTGGAGTGAGGTCAGAAGAGGGCATCAAAGATGACCAGAAGCCTGGAGGACCTATCCTATGAAGACAGTCTGAGAGAATTGGAGTTTTTCAGGCTGCAGAAGAAAAGGCTCCATGGAGATATTATAGCACCTTCCAGTATCTAAAGGGGGCCTACAAAAGAGCTGGAGAGGGTTTGTTTTTTTGTAAAGGCAGGTAGCAATAAGACAAGGGGAGATGGCTTTACACTGGAAGAGGCTGAAAATACATATTAGAAAGAAATTCTTTACTATGAGACCGGCGAGACACTGAAAAAAGTTGTGGTGCTGGGGCTGTCCCACCCTTGGAAGTGTTCAAGGACAGATGGGTTTTGAGCAACTTGGTCTAAGGCAAGGTGTCCCTGCCCATGGTGAGGGATTGAAATGAGATGATCTGTTAGGTCATTTCCAATCCAAACCATTCTACGATTTTATGACCGAAAATAACATTTTTCATATTTGCTCAAGAAGTTTATTTTTAAAAAATCAGTCTTACACCAGAGTTGCATCAGACTGAATAAGTAAATAAACACAGACTGTTCTAAGAATTTCATGTCGCTTTGTTTATATATTTGATTACAAGTTTTGATTACAAGCAAGAAGAATTTTAGGGGTTTCAGCTTATGAAACTTTGTTTAATTTCTTTACGTACAGAGAAGGCATTCTACAACAAAATTTCATGTTTATTATGAAGGTCCTTGTAGTTCATCTGATTTGGTTTTTGTTCACTTCATGACACACTTTTGGTTCAGAGATTGGGCAGAAGACAACCACACACAAGACTCTGATGATACCCCAGTACTCAAAAAAAAACCTCCAGGACACAATGGTTCACTAAGGCATTGCTTTATCTTTCAACATTTTAAGAAATTCCTGGCATTACAAAGAATAGATCAGACACTATGTTCGAAGCTCAGACTGGAACCCAGGGGATCATAACAAGAAGATTAAGGAGGTAATTAGCAGCAATTCCAAAATCATTGGTTTATCCCTGAAAAATTAAGACCCTGGAATAAATGTTGTTGAACTTGAAAGGTCTGGACCAAAACACTCATGTCCTAAAAGGGGAAAGTCTGAGCAGTGTCTTGCACTCTAAAATAGTGATCACATTTCAAGCTTGCTTGTTTGAGTGGCAAATATGTCAAATGACAAGGATGCCAAATAACAGTCTTAGTCTGGGAAAACACCTCTACTGTCATGGAGGAAACAGTGTGGACCAAGCCTGAGAGAGTCCAAGAAGTGTTTGGACAACATTCTCAGGCACAAGGTGTGACTCTTGCGGTGTCCTGTGTAGAGCCAGGAGTTGGACTCCATGATCCTGATGGGTTCCTTCCAACCTAGCTAGCATATTCTGTGACCCTGTGATTCCGTGACTTCCACTTTTAGAAAGTTTGAATTACCATCTGTTACCCTGAAAGCTGTTCTGTGATTTTTTTGTTTTGTTTTATTTCTTTACTTTCTTTCGTTGTTTTGGCCATCTTTTTCCCATTTACCTTGACGTAACTTTCAGATGTAAAAATTTTTAATACACTCAGAAACACTTTCTTTCTCGTATGTTTGCAGTCTCTTCCCTTCTTTGGAGAGTCTTTTGGTGGCATAGCTCCCGAGCCAAGCAGGTAGACATTTACCTGCCGCATCCCTCAACTCAAAGCACCAAAACAAAAAACCTAAACAAAACCACAAAGCAAACAAACAAAAAGCAAAAAAAGCTAACACAATATCAAACATGCATATTAATTATGGGTGTGAGTAAATATTCATCATTGCAATCTTGAGAGAAATGATCTGCTGCAAACGAATTGCATGAGTGGGACAACAAAATTATGGGGACAACTGTCCTTCAGTGATTTAGTGCTTGTTATGAAAGTGACAGTGAAGAGACTTAACCCGAGATCCATTTTTGTACGGACTGCCAAAATGTTGGACGGGTAGAGATTTTTTCTTTAGGGACGGAATTGATGGCTGGGATGCCACCTGTGCTGCTTGGGGTGTTTAATCATTGCAAAATTACCTCCACTCAAATTAGATACCTAATTAGCAATCACAGGCAGTGAGTTCTGTTGAAAGCCTCTCCAGCTGGGCTGGTCCTGTGTGGGTCAATACAGCAAAAGGGTTGGTTGATGCAATTCCTCAGTTGTTCCTACTGCAGCATCCGTGGTGCAGAGGGTGCTGTTTTTCAT
>WAAG01045131.1:2889-16403 GCA_013390105.1 Tichodroma muraria
TACATTGGTACAGCTCTGTATTGCTCAGGTCCTGAGGATATTGGTGTTTAATACCAGTGGACTGGTGTTTCTTCTCTGGTTGTACGGAGAAAACAGAGAGGAAACCTATGCGTAGAAAGGCTGAGGTATAAGAAAGGGCTGACATTTCAGCCTCCTTTCATTCTTCAACATCATTACTGTAGGAAACATTTTCCTAATTATAAGGTCCTCATGTAATGTTTAATGGTGTCAGAAATCCCGCTTCAACTCCAGATTTCTTGTACTCAATCTTCTGGCCTTGGCTCAAATGTCTCAAAAGACAGATGAATACTGCCCATTGGGCTTGCCATTGATTAACCTGCTGCTGAGTAAGGTAATTGGGATATGTGTTTTGCATATCGTTTACCAGATGTGTCACTTTCTCCCACTGTGAGTAGCTGTATTTTGGACCTCTCCACAAACCTTCACAAGACCCAGCCCTTCAAAAGCCTCTATTTAGTGCATTCTGTATTCCGTAGGGCTGAATAACAGAAGTGCCCATTATTATAACAATTTTCCTGCATTTGGGATTTCCTTTAAGAGTTTTTTTTTTTTTAGGTTGTTTCTGAGAAAGGGTAGTTTCTCACAATTGATAGGTACATTTTAAAGGTAATTACATTTTAGCCTAAATAGCTGATATTATTTTCAAATAAAATGCTAGAAATAAACTTAATTTGTGTGGAGAGGGACGTGACCACACAAATTAACCACACCACGTGACCACACCATAACCAAAAAGTAGTACTTAGCATGCTTTCTTATCTTTTAAAAATGCTTTGCCATGATAAGCATTCAACAGGAATTCTTTAATGTGGATACTCTTCCTGAATATGTCGGTTGTGACTTTACAGCATATATTTCTTAAGACATGGAAACATGTTACTAAAATTAATTTTATCCTCTCTTGCCCACTTTACTGATGAGAATATGAAAATTCCTGTTCACTTGGAGCCATTCTGCTGATTGCTTAAGTATTGCAACATAGAGGTCATTCAGGGTTACTTCTGAAGGCAGATCAAACTAGCTTTGGTGCTAAAACTTTTTTGCACATTGACAGTGAAGAACCACTTATAAGGAAGACAGTACAAAGAAATGCTTCCTGGTAAAACGACTTCCTTTTGTTTTTAAGTAGGTTACCTCTTCAAAGTTCATTTAATTGCTCTTCTTACCTACCCCCTTAAATTATTTTAAAGAATTGAATATGAAATGAAGAGGCAGACTGAAAAAGGCCACTGCCAAGCATTTTCTGTTATGTTCTTTTAGAACAGTTTGTTTAAACCTTGAAAAGAAATACTGCTCTATGCCTTTACCTTTTGGTTCTATAGATGTTTTGCAATATTGCCAGCCACATATCAAGAAGGAATATTTAAGTTATTTGAATATTGAATACTCTAGGGCAGACAAACATATTGACATCCAAGACTGAACCCATTAGATTAATGTATTTAAAATGTTGTATCACATAACAGTAATATAATAGAACCGGTTGTTACTCTAGCAGTTCATATCAGTTCTTGTCTGTATCAAGCATCTTGGGTGTCTCTCTGCTGAGACTTGATTCAAAGCAGTAAGGGAAACTTTCAAATTGATGAGTATCTCCCTAAAACATCACCTTGCACCATAAACTTCCTTTGGTTACAAGTTGTCATAGTTTTAGTCCCGATTGGACATGAAATACCATGCAGCCACTCAGCCCCCCTTTATCCACCCTCCCCTCCGCCCACCCTGGTGGAGTGGGGAGAAGAATCAAAGTAAAACTTTCATGTTGAGATAAGAACAGTTTAGTAATTTAAAATAAATTAAAATACTGTAATAATGGTAAATGATAATAACAATAAAAAGGGGAAAGCAAGTGATGCACAATGTAATTGTTCCCCACCTGCTGACCAGTGCCAGTCCCCCCCTCCAAACACAGACTGGCCACCTTTCCAGATAACGTTCAATTCTATACTGTATGTGTCTGATTTTAGGAATAGGTGTCTACATGTGACACTTTGTCTGTGGCCTGATTTTAATCAGAAGAGACCTGAGATTTGATTCAGGTGCCCTTCTTGGCCATTTGTGCCCATTTGGGGTCCCTTAAGGCACCTGCAAGATTGGCAGATATGACAGAATAGCTAGAGCTCCGTATAGCACTGTTGCTGTGACCTATAATTCATGACCAGAATTACAGTAGTGAGTAGACAGTATGAGATACTATATGGTTCAGCTACAGTCATGCATTCTTAAATTAGGAGCAGATAAATAAGAACCAAATAAAGGAAGTTATTCCTGGCAGAAGTAGAGGTTGTCTATGGGTGACTGTGTCTAAAACAGAGCAATAGGAGGAGCATATTTATGCTTCAAGACTTCCGAAAATGTTGAGATAACAAAACATGTGGAATGAAAATTAGTCAGTTTCAAGAGCTACCTGAAGTGTGGCAAAAATAAAAAAGATCTGTAGGGGTCCAAATACAGACCTGTGTTGTTTAATATATTCATTAATGACAATGGGATCAAGTGCTCCCTAAGCAAGGTTGCAGAGGACAGCAAACTAAGCAATGCAGTTGACATCCCTTAGGGATGGGATGCCATCCAGTGGGACTGGACAAGCTGAGAAATGGGCCCATGGGAATCTCAGGAGGTTCAACAAGACCAAGTGCAAGGTGCTGCACCTAGGTCAGGACAACCCCTGGTATCAGCACAGGCTGGAGATGAACAGATCCAGAGCAGCCCTGCCCAGAAGGGGGTGCTGGTGGGTGAAAGGTGGACATGACCCAGCCATGGGCACCCACAGCCCAGAAAGCTGAGTATGTCCTGGGCTGTATCCAAAGCAGCATGGCCAGCAGAACCAGGGAAGGGATTCTGCCCCTCTGCTCTGCTCTGGTGAAACCCCATCTGCAGTTCTGCACCCAGCTCTGGGGCCCTTAGCACATGAAAGGCCATGGACCTGCTGGAGTAAGTCCAGATGAGGGCCACCAAGTTAATCAGAGGGATGGAGCATGTCTTCTATGAGGAAAGACTGAGAAAATTGTGATTGTTCAGCCTGAAAAAGAGAAGGCTTTGGCGTGACCTAACTGCGGCGTGACAGTTCCTGAAGGGAATGTAGAGAAAAGATGGGGAGAGAGTATTCCCAAGGGCATGTAGTGACAGTACAAGTTAATGGGTTCAAATTGAAAGAGGGGAGGTTGATTAGATACCAGGAAAAATTCTTTACCACGAGGGTGGTAAGGCACTGGAACATGCTGCCCAGAGAAGCTGTGGATGTCCCATCACAAGAGGTGTTCAAGGCCAGGCTGGATGTGGGTCTGAGCAACCTGGTCTAGTGGGAGGTGTCCCTGAGCACAGCTTGGAACTAGACAGTCTTTAAGGTTCCTTCCAATCCAGGCCATTCTATGAATATATGATTTTATTATTCTATGATTCTATTACATTTCTTGTACTTTGTTATTTTGTACTTTTGTACATGTTGTACTGTTATTAAAGGTTATATTTTTAAGAAAGCATAAAATTCTAGCCATATATCCTATCTTGAAGTGGACTCTTAGTGATTTACCACAACTCAAAATTATTTCCCTGTAACTTCTCAAATCCTTAGAAAGCAGAGTCTGAACAGTTGCAGTCAAAGAAATCAGCACTTTTCTTCACAGTAAAGAAGAGAGCATCTCTGAATGCACTGCCATGGGAGCTCATTTCAGGGTTACTTTGTTAGATGGTTTGCTATCAAGTTTGATTGTTATCCAGCATTTGATATGGGATATGATGTACAACTGGGAATCCTTTTTGTGCATCCTGTTTCATTGGATTCTAGTATCAATAGCTACTTTGGGGGCTTAGTGTCCATTTCACTTCTTCCTGTACATATATTTCAGCAGTATTTACATTAAAAAAAAATAAAAATGGATTGTTTTGTTGGGTGGGGGTTTTTTTGCCTTGGTAATTTTGCTGGTTTCCCTTACTCAGAAAGTCTTGGTGAAAGGAAGAAAAATGGAACTACCAAAACCAATGCACTCTCAGTGGGTTCAGGTATACTGAGTATCTGTGCTGAAAAGGTTTGCATGGAGAAATATTTAGGGCTATAGAAAGATGTGTGATAATTTACATATAAATTGATTTTTTTTAAGGAAAAGGTTAGCTTTCAGGAATTTGAGGGAAGAGTCATAATGCAAATTATATTTTATTGACTGCTGAACAAGCTCAAAAATTAAATTATAAAAGATGAAATTATAAAAATCTGAAGACATTTGGGAAAACGTGTTTACACAAAATACACAGGAATTAGTTAAAACAATAGGCCTTAAGTTTCAGAACTTTGACAAAAGTAGAAGTTCAGAGTCTTTCATGCCTGTAAGGCTTCAGAAACTGTGAGGAAAATATTCCAATACTGGTGAAATGTGCAGTGGATAGCATTTTATTTTCTGTGAAATGTTAGGTTTCTTTTTAGTTGTATATGAAAATGTTCAATACAAGTGTTCTGGATATGGAGCCAACTCTAACAAAGCTCTCAAACTTATTTTGGGGATTTGGGGGCTTGTTTTGTTTTTAGGTTTGGCTTGGTTTTTTGTTTTGTTTTGGATTCTTTTTGGGTGGTTTTGGTTTTGTTTTTTTGTTTGGTTGACTGGGTTGTTTGTTGTTGTTGTGTTATTATGGTTTGGGGCTTTTTGTTGGTGTTTTCCATCACATTTCTTTATTTAGGGATGTTGACTGTGTTTCTGTAAAATGACACCTTGTGGAGTATAGAAGATTATTCATAGGTTATGATATAGAAAAACCTGATATCTCAGAACCAGACCTATGTTCTTTGAGAAATGAAATAAAGAAGCAATATCCAACAGATTAGTAACCTCTTTATTTCCCTTACTGAAGGACATATTTTCCTAGTCTCACTTTAAGAAGTGGTGCCAAATCGTGTTACCTCTTCCTGTACCACACTGTAGATTTACTATGATTAAAAGAGCTAAGAAATTTAATGTAACTAAAAACATCCAGCTAGTTAGGTGTTGGAATAAATGAGCTGAGATTCCATTTTTCTTCATGCAGAAAGCCAATTCTTTATTCACAGAGCTTATATTTGTAGGAATACCAGAAGGGACTGTGTTAAACTTAATTGGTCAGCGGTACAGTGAATGTCAGTTCACTGCTCGGTAAGGGTTATTGTATATGTCTATCAAATTTTCTCTCTCTAGATATGTTTACATTTTTCCTTTGTGGGTTCTCATGGGACAAATCTTATTGTTTACGCAGGTGCATTTGTGTTTCACCGTCAGAATAAATTGTTGTGTTAAAGGAACTTCTCATTCTCAAAATAGCTTCACATGGAAACTTGCAAATTACTTGTAAGCTGTAATTAGGAAAAATAACAGGCCAGCTTTGACAATTTTAGCAGAGCAAGACCTGATTTCATCAGGCCTTTCTTTTATAATTCTTCTACCTGTCTGGGACATCTCACCCTTTTTGTTAATTTAAAAAAGGCTCATATGTTCTGATGTTAAAACAGCTCGCTCTTGTGAGGGTATTATCTCATTAAGGTTATCATTGGTTATCTATTAGATATGAGATAATATACATAAAAGACTGATTACAACCAACACAACTTAGCAAATTCTATCGTGTCACTGACACACGGTTTTGCAGCATGAGAAAACAAAATAATAATGTCTAATGTCTCTTAGGGAAATGGAAATAAATGACTATTGTTTTAAAGTCCAAATAGCTGAGACTTGGGAGGAAGTTCATTAGCTGGAAATGTTGATCATCTTGATCTCTGGCATCATTGAATGTTCTCCTGGATCCTGGAACAGGGAATAACTGAAGGTTAGTAGGAACACTATACCATGATGATAACATAAGGCTTTTGTTGGAAAATTACCTCTGTAGTTTGCAGACACAGCTATGTCTTGGCAGTCCTACTTCTGTCCCTGTTCTGGCCATGAAGACTACATGGTGATTAGGTTATTTCTCTTTCCACTGGGCCTCATTTTCTCAGAGACGATCGGTGTTCAATCAAACGAACAGGTGACCACTGCAAACCTGCTGATGATAAAACACAAGCACGCCCTCTCTTCAAATCAGTGAATCAATTAGACTTTGCTGTTGCACACTCAATTGAGATTTAGATTTGATGATCCTTTTTTCCAAATTTCTAGTGCAAATATTGCATTATTCAAAATTATTTGTTGTCTAAATTTCTAATCTACATACTACATTTTTTGGATGTTCTTAAGGCACTAAATATCCCTCCTTTTTGCTTTTTTTAAAATGAGATGCAAGGCATTGGTTATGAGCATGAAGAAACATCAAGGCAAAACAATACATGTAGTGAACAAGAAACCGACAGCAATCAGACATAAGTCAGGTACAACATTTAGGAATGTTTCAGATAATGCACATAATTAATAATACATGTGAAATTAGTTAATTAGGAACCTCTGAAATACTGTACCATCATCCCATATTTTGTGAACAGTTGACAAACCTCAATTTAGTGAGGTCTTGGATAATTATTTCTGGACAATAATTCCCAAGCTCATTCTAAAAATAGGTTCAGCTGTCATATATAAAGGGTCAAATTGCCTAGTCAGAGTGACTTAAATCCAGTTTTGATGCAGAAAACATCTGGGTTTATTGGCACATTCTCCATCCAGGTAGAACCAAGGCCTGGCCACCGCCCAAGATCTGACTGGGAGGGAATTCCCTAAACACATTTTAAAACAAGGCTCTTAAGAACAGAAGTTATGAGTATAAGCCTTGGGGTTAAAGACTAATCAAACCATCTAGTAGCTGGATCCCTCTGAAGTTTCCTTCAGGATAGAAATGCTTCAGACACAGCAAACTGCTGGAGTGAATCTGTAATAATAACCAGGAAAAACTACAAGACTAGCAGTTTGTAGGAGGCTTTCAAAGAAGCTGAAACTTCTTGGAACTCTGAAAAATACTTAAAATTATGAGACGGTATTGGGTCAAACCATAGAGCCAGTGCAGGGAGTAGCCAGAGAGCTAACCTGGTCTAAGAGTTGAATAAGCAGCTAGAGAACAAAAAAGAAGGATGCTGAAATGACACATCTTTTAGATAATTACACAGAGATGTTAAAGCATATAAGAAGCCGGCTATAAATACAGTAATAATATCTTATGAATAATGCCTATTATAAAATCAGTAAATTCACATCACGTAATCAATATATCAGTGGTAACCATCTTTGGAAATTCTAAATAGTCATGTACCTATGACAGTAAAATGAAAGGAAAACACTAAAACAGCTTGCAGTCAATAACAGCCATAATGTAGAATCATCACTGACTCTGCTGTGTTATCTATGGAAGATAAAACAGCGGAGATTGCAACAAGCAATAGAAACTTCGACAAAATCAAGGGTGAGCACACTGTATCTTCTTTATCCACAAATAGGTGTTTATCAGTGTTTCATCACAGCTGTTTTAGTCGGAGTTCTCTTATCTTTTGAAAGAAAACAACTATATATCTTACAACGTAGAAAAGTAATATTTAACTGTCTTCGATTGCAATGTAAGATGTAACCAGAAGTATGTACTCTATCACCATCTGTTGAAACCAGGCAGAGCAGTGTTCTTTATCCTTCCATGACCCATCCCTCATAACTCTGGGGGTGAGGGGGGAGGGGTGGGTAATCCTCTGTTAATGGGCTAGCTGTTAAAACCAGGTGGGGCAATGTTCTTTATCTCTTCCACAGCCCATCCTCCCTCCAGGAGATATCTTTTGTCAATGGGCTATTGAGGTCACTGCATGACTGATAAAATTGCATCATCCCATTGTGAGATGCTCCACCCAGGGGGAGGAATCAAGCATTCCTACCTGGACATAATCTGAACTTTGGGAGGTTTGGAACACAGCAGTCACTGAATTTTCCACTGGATTCCCAGAGGAAGAGCAGGCCCTTCTATGCAACCACTGGACCTTCAGAGGAAAACTACACCCTTCTACAGGATCATTGCTTCAACAGAACTATATCTGTCACTCCAGAAGGACTGCAGCCACCATTTAATCAGACTGCTACCAACACCCTGACCAACAGGGTGTCAGTTTGTATTCTGACTGTTTGAGCAGTAATTATTTTTTTTTGTGAACTAATTATTTTTAAACTTTAAAGAACTGCTGCAGATAAAATTCAGGGTTATAGGATTTAGTTAAGAACTTAAAATTAATTGCTGCAAATAATCTCGGGAGAAGAGGAGAGCCGCGGGCTGGGCGCAGGGTCAGGGAGGGCACCAGAAGTGGCTCCATAGTGGCCACAGTGGGGAAAGCAGCTCCGCAGCCGCCACGGTGCCCGCATCCCGCTCCTGCTCCCCGCCCACCGCCAGCTCCGAGCGCCACGGCTGCCGGTCCTGGTCCCGCGAGCGCAATGGCCCAAGGCGCCTGCGCCACCGGTGGAGCTGCAGCGGGTCCTGGAGCCCCAACGTGCCGTGCTCCTCCGCGCACCGGGGACACCACCACCACAGCAATGGCCAGAGTTCTACGAGGAGGAGAAGGAGGAGATCCTACAGCAGAGACTCAATGAGAGAGAGTTGGAGAACCGGGGGCACCTGAAGTCTGAGAGCTGTCACTAAAAGTTCCTGACCCAGATTCCGATGAGCACACACTGGTAGAAGATGAAGAGGCAAAATCTAAGAGTAGTTCTTCAGATTCCAGCTCAGAAAAGGAAAAGAAGACAAAAGGAAAAGTGTAAAGCATCCAAAAGAATGCACTGGAAACATTCTGAGGACAGCGACAGTGACTCAGAGTCTGAGCAGAACTCCAGTGAAAAAGATAAAAAGAAAAGCAAGAAGAGGAAAAAGAAGAAGTATAAAAAAAAGAAAGCTAAGAAGAGCAGGAAGGAATCCAGTGATTCAAGGAGTGAAGATTCCAATGATGAAATGCTTCAAGGGGATGATCTCTGGATTGAGAGGTCAAAAAATACTGAAGCTGATAATTTGATTGGACCAGAGGCTCCCAAATCTTACTCATCTCAGGATGATAGGCCTTTGAACTAAGGGGCATGCCCTCCTACCCAGTGAAGGTGCAGCCGTGGCAGAGTACATAAAAACAGGGAAACACATTCCCTGCAGAGGTGAAATCAGCTTGACAAGTGAAGAGATCACATCGTTTGATAGCTCTGGTTATGTCATGAGCGGTAGCAGGCATCGCCGCATGAAAGCTGTGCGTCTGCGTAAAGAGAACCAGATCTACAGCGCAGACAAAAGGAGAGCTCTGGCATCCTTCAACCAGGAGGAGAGGAGGTAACAAGAGAATAAGATCCTTGCAAGCTTTTGGGAGATGATCTTCAGAAAGACTAAAGGCAAAGAGGAAAAATAATGCTTCATTTGAGCTGTACACCGTAGCTTGTACTACGTGGCAGCTAACCCAATCCAGCTGTGATTTGAAAAAAGCTGCAGGTGCTGCAGCGCCTTTCACCCAACAGGGCCAAGCCTCAGGAGTGGATTACTTGTATCAAGGAAACTGAAGTATTTTCGATAGATTTTCTTGGATGGTTTGTTTACCATCTACAAGGAATCCCTGTAAAGAGAAAGCTATAAGGCAGGAACAGGTGTGAAAGATTAGAGGTGTCAGTGTGCTGTGCTTGTTTTGAATCAGACAAGCCAAAGGATCCCATGGGAAGGTTTTGTTACCTAATGCAAATAATTACGATTTTTTTATTCCATTTATTTTTATTAACCATAGGATCATTTAGCTTGGGAAAGACCTTTAACAAGCTACCAGCACCAAAAATGAAAGAACTCCTGAGTTTCTGTTTAAAGATCCAGGACTGTCCACTTCACTATTTTTTCACAAGTCTTTTAGATTTAGGTTTTTCCTCAAAACAGTTGAGTTTGGTTTGTGATTCAGACCAGATGTGCAAATATTTTGTAAATGAGTTTGTAATTTAATACAGATGGGCTTCAGTTACTTTAGAAAAAAAAAATTTAGAAAGCAATCGCAACTGAGGGTGTAAAGTAATAATAGGAGGGTCTGATCTTCAGTTCACTGAAACACATGGTGAAGAACTAAGTTCCTTGCTTCTTTTTCTCCTGTGTTGTACATAGGCATCAGTGCAGTGGGGTGAAGTGATTGGAACCCCTGGAAGTACACAGGTGGTAACAAGGATGTATGTTTCAATTTATTTGAAATGCCACCCACCACCATGTCCAGAGAGGGAGCACACTGCTCTTTACTGCTGCTAGACTGGTTTTCAGTTTTTTCACATCAATTGCTGACCAGCAGGTCCCAGAGAAGCACTGATCTTTTATGACTAACCTGATCCCTCACTGAAAGCCATGCAATTGTTGCTAAGGATTGATAATAACAGCAACCACCTGCTGTTTTTTTTTGTGATAGCTCTGGAGCTGCGCTCGCTACCTCACCCCTTAAAAGTCACATGTTCTTTCAACTTGTGAGATTTTAAGAATATTTTACTGAAAACCTGGGATAGGTTCTTATTCAGTATGTATATTCCTAAGTCAGAAGGGGGGATTGATATCATGCCAAGAGTTAGTGTTGGAGTTGTACATAACAGGGAATGTACCTGGGATTAGTTACCAGCTTTGTAGTGGAAATAGGAATGTTCATCTTATGTCTACCAGAGCTGCTTGCAATATGATGCTTTTCAGAGGGTTTGGGAAATCCTCACAGGACAGTGATACTAACTTGGGAAAATTACCTATTTTAAAAGAGATTCACTCAGGAAGCATGGCACCAGAAGTTGCAGGGAGGTATATCTAACACAGTCCAAATTAAGAACTGAAAAATAAATTTTCTCATGGAGATGGTGACTGGATAAAGACAACTAGCTTTGTAAGCAAAGTAATTTTTGGTGCTTTTTGAACCCTGTGGTTCTTGCAAAAGCTCCTGCTTTTTTGATAAATAAAAGGGCTCTTGAAAGAAGCCTATGTCATTGTAGTTTTTTGTTGCTAATGCTAACAATTCCCCCCCCACCTTGGAGTACAGTTAACTCCTTTTAATAAGAAAAAAAATCCTAAATAACCACTTTTAGCTTCTGGTTACTGAGTAGAAGAAAAATGGAAAAGAAGATTACTATCAGGGCAGGGTTGATATTTCCCCATAGTAATTTTAAACAACATTTCAGACAAATATTGCGCTATGTATTCTATGTTATTCTTTCTATTTTCTAATCTGAACCTGAGATCTGTGTGTTATTATTGTTGTACACATCTAATTTCAAGCAGGACAGCCAAAGTTCCTAGTTGCCTGTTCAGTTCTCAGTTTTCAATTACACAAACAGCATGTCATGTTTCCCAGCGTGTAGCCATATAGGTCTTTCTGAACATGACAGGAATGAATACTCACTGAGAATTCTAATCTCAACAGCTATACAGCAGATCTTATTTTCTCTTCCTCCTTCGAAGCTTTGAAGTTTAGAATCTCTATTAAGATAACAGGTTTTGAGTTTTAAATCCTTTAAAATCAGCTCAAGGAACCAACACCTTGTAAAACCAAGATTAAAGAGCAAGTGATAATGTTTAATCCATTTCTGTTACGTTTTACAACGGAAGAAACACATAAACAGTATTGCTGCATTTTACTCCAAGACCCACATTTGTTTGCAGCTCTTCCCCAAGCTATATTAACAATATTAAAGCTTGGCTTCAGTAAATGTTTGTATAGTGCTCAACTTTTAAATTCCTGAAGTATACTTTATGATTTCTGTCGCTATAATACATCAGTACTTTGTAGACTGCTTGTCTACATTGTTAAAGCTTTCAAATCCTCTCCGAGGCACACACAGTCTGGTTAGCCCCATTACACTGATGAGGAACTAAGCATAAAGCTATGTGTAGATATTTTGCAAGCAGACATCTCATTCTGCTGGGCCAACAAATACCCTCCTTAGCTGGATCTTTAGAAAACTCAATTACTTCAGCACCTTGGCAACTGCTGAAGCGAATGCAGACAGACACTACTTGTCTCTGCTTGCAGGAGGTTGTGTGCTAAGCTGCAGAGGAAATCAAATTGAGAACTAGGATTTCAGCACTGGACACCTACATCTGAGGCTACATGAGAGCCTAATATTCTTTTTCTCTGGTGTTGTGTAAAATGAGACAGGGGTACTTTCTTGCCACAGGCAGCAATAAAAATAGTCGTGTAGTTCTGAAGCACAGCAACGTGAAATGCTGCATATAATGGGTTTTCCATACCTACACGCATTAAAGGGGTAAGTTGTCACCTTTTATGGTCAATACATGCTCTGGAACTGTTCAGAAACATCCTTTTCCTCTCTGGTTACTGTGATTTCACTCACTTTTATCATGTATGGTAGCAAGTCACTAACTTCGCCAAAGATAGTGACTCAATGGTAATTGAAATAACATATAGAATCTCATCGTAGAAAAGACCTTTCCGTAGTTACAGCTTATTTCTGGGATAAAATCACTGCTCATCACCATTTTCTTAAATTTTAAGCTACCATTGCTTACATGGGCTGCCTAAGTGTTTCTGGTTTTAGCCACCCAGTCAGAGATCTGGGCTTTTTGGTTTCTTACGACAGTACATCAGAGACACTTAGTAATGATAAATAGGTGTCTGTACTGTGCATCACCAAGCTGAAAAATTTTCTTTAAAAAAAGAAAATTTGCATAGGATGAAACATTTCTTATACAAATTCTGACTTTGTGCCATAGAGGAAAAAAAAACACCCAACCAAACCTAAACACGAACAAACAAACAAATGTAGAATTCAGGAGCTAATACATGTCTCTTTTCCTTCTTGTGCATTGCTATTCTGTCTACAATTTAGTTCTTAGTAGCTTTTGTTTTGGGATGTGTCTTTGGAAGAACCAGATGTTGCATCACAATTGCTGTTGATTTCTCATAGGGTATCACACTGTTGTAAAATCCTAATTACACATGTTTTTCACAGTTCCTGAAGCTAAATGATGATTTTTGCTACTGCAACTTCTTTGTTTCTTTCTTTCTTGCATAATGTGGGAACTTTACATCTTCCAGCAAAAATGTACTTGAAATACACAAATTCAGTCACATAACTAAAAAAAAGTAAAAGTTTGTTTTCTTGGCTGAGATCCAGTTACCAGCTGGAGCAGGTTAGTTATGCTCATGGAGAACATCTTCTGGTTTGGTCTTATTTCAAAGGACTCTAGTTGCACAGTCAGGCAAGACCATACTGCCATGTGAAAGGTGTAGGTATGCGTGCTAAAAGAGTATGCCTGATCCAAAATAAAACATCTAAGGTAGATTCTCCCCCCCCGAAATGTGGATAATAGTGTCCCCAGATAAGTTTCCTTCTTCTGGAATCTTCTAGATTATTACAAGTATTAACTCTTAAACATAGTGGTGTTTTGGGATGGATGGGAAAGTAAGATCCCTATGTTGCCTGCAAGATACGGATGAGACCCCTCAAGCAAGCTATCAGTATGCTAAGTTTTGTCAAAAAGTGTCTCAAGTAAATACCGTAAAGGGCAGGAAAGCTTGAATATCACAGGCAAAAGAGATTACAAAAAGATAGGAGTGCGCAATGCAACCTGACTGAAAA
>WAAG01045143.1:0-12138 GCA_013390105.1 Tichodroma muraria
AGGAAACTCCAAACAGTACAAAATGTTACAGAAAACCTCTTCAGTGACACTCTCTGCCACAAATACATCACAGATATCCTCAACTGTCTACAATAGCTTCACAATTTTAATTTGGAGACATCGTCAAGTTTTTAAACCTTTTCTTTCTGACACTCCTTGGCCTGAAGTTAGGATACATGAAAAACTATGAGAAACTATTGGATAAAAACCATGGACAAGAAACATGCTTCTTTGTTGCAGTGGAAACCTTTACAGCAAGTGCAAAGCTTGTCTAAGTGGGAGACTGAACTTTTGCATGAGCATAGTATGAACTTGCTTAATCACAGATGATGGTGTGTGCTGTAAACAGGAGTCATCCCCCCTCTCAGCCAAGAACACTTGTAATTGCTTGATGAATATGTAGTATAAAAATAAATAAATCAGAGAAGCTCTGGAGGAAGGCACTGAGCTCTTCTCCAGCATGGATTCAATTTCAGGTATTCCTCTTATTGGTGCTCCTGGCTCATGCAGACCCTCCCCTCACTCAAAACAGATACAAGTAAGCAAATAAATGAGTTGCAGGCTGCTGAGACAGTCAGCAAGATGCCTTCAAAGGGAGTTCCCAAATGATCTGTTTTCTGCATCTCATTTGTAACCAGAATCTACAGTAAGTCAATTTTTAGTTATTTGAGATGAATAACAACTAGACTGCTACAGTTGTTTAAACTCATTAGGGGTGGTTACATCTCATCACATTCAGATCTCTCTCCTCCCAGATCTAGAGTTTGAACAAAAATCAAACAATCCTGTGTGTAATGTCAGGAAAACTATGGATATTAGCAAGATGTAGGTGACTCATAAAAAACACCCTTCTGTTTATATTTAAGTTCTTGATTTGTCTGAATAATGCCAATAAAAAAGAGAAGCCTTCACCTTAGATTTCCAAGACCTGGCTGACACAAAGAGGAGGTGAATACTTTTTCCCTAGTAAATTTGGCAGACTCTTAAAGAGGAAGTGCCATTTTTCAGAGAAAGTTGCTTTTGTTCGGTGGTAAATGTATGTTCAGTCAGAGTTTTGGCAAACAACTCCAGCTACTTTTTGTCCTATGTAAGCCTTTTACGTCATGCCCTAGAAGAAACAACAGCTGTTAATTATTTATCAGCTGATGAGCACTGGCCTGTTAATTGCAAACCATTATAAAATAGATTAGGCAGAAAAGCTCGATATGTATGCAAGCAGGGGATTTTGTTCTGCTTTGTTTGTGACTTGATTAAAGATGCAATTTTATGACTCTGCTTAGTTTACAGGAAACACCTTCACCGGTGACTTGATCTCAGAAACTCTAACTGGCCCACAATCTTCAGGTATGTTTACTAAAAAAGAGAAGATTTTTCAGACTTCTAGCTCTTTGTGCCCCTGTCACAACCCTAATCCATATGGAAGATGAGATCTCTCAAATCTCCAGCATATGTTGCTTTCATCCAAAATGATTAGAGTTCCTTCAGAAGGGGAAGTACTAATGAGCAAGGAGAAGACCACAGGATCCAATCTTCTGCATGCAAAGTCTTAGTCTCAGCATCATATTCTTGTCATTCAGTATTATTTAGTGTTACATCAGAAGACCACTGTACACAGGGGACTGTACACAGGTCCCACTGCATTACAGGTCCTACTGGCTTCTCTTTTTGGTCTGCTGAAAAGAAAACCTCAATTGACTTTGTACCAATGGAATAAAAGTTTCCAATTTTCATACTGCATCCCTTGCGCCAATGGAGTGTTTCATCCAATGATGTTGGATGTCTTTCATATAAAATGGCTATACCAGGGCAAGGAGAAAATATAAACAAAAGGGTTTTTGAGAGGCTCTGCCAGGTGAAGGACCTCTGGGCAAGATTCCCATGCCATTGTTCAGTGCAGGCACTTGGATATGTGTGAGCATGAGTGGTCTGATATTAGCATTGAAACAATCTGCTCCAGTTGCCATCACTGCTCCATACCCATCACTTGGCCCCACCCTCTTGACGGCCTTCAAACATCACAGATTTGGGGGATGACAAGGAGAATCTTGTTTTTTCACTCTGATCTCTGATGCATTGTCTCTTTCCCTTTTTAAGAAGGAAGGCTATTTCCTGTGACAAACTCAAACATCCCAAGAGGCCACTGCTCACTGACTGACACATGAGGTGGATCTTAAACCAGTGCACATTTGAGTAGGTTAATTGGATTAAACAGAGCCTTGCTGATTCACACCAGCTGAGAAGAGGACTAGAAGAAGGGATTTGAGAGGATTTAGGAGCTGTCCCAACTGTGAAATACTTCAAAGTTTGGTTCACAGACCAGCAAAGCAGAGAACAGACCGGCACTATGTGCATCAAGATTAAAAACAGCTCTAAAGGTGGTGAGACACTTCCACCAGGATTTTGTCCTATTTGCTGGACTTCTTGTGCCAGCTACAAACCCCTCCATATTCCAGCATTCAAACTACTGGAAAGAGCAAGAAATCTCGTGCTCTGACCAGCTTCTTGTAGTGCTCACTAGAGAAAGTTCTCTCACTTCTATTGCATTTTGGTACTACAACATTTCCGATCAGCAACTCCCAAAGAAAAACTTCTAAGCTTTTCTGCAAGTCATACTAAGCCATACCCAACTTCACAGAAAATAAGAAAAACCCAAACCAGACGCATGCAAGTTTGGTCTTAAGAAACAGGGAAGGATGGGGACAGTGTGCTTGTTGCTTTTTACTCTAAATAGCAACGGGAAGCCTTACAAACCCTGAATTAAAAAGGAAATAAACTTTCAATGCAGGCTGTGGGACCAACAGTTTACACAGGAAGGCAATATTCATGTTTAACAGTCTGAAAATGAGACAGGTTTACACCACACAGAAAATAAACGAAACCCTTGGAAGGACCATCCTGGAAGGTTTCGGCTCCAAGTCAGACCAACATTTCAGTGTACAATGAAGGTGTGACTACAGGGAGGCCAAAGATCCTCCAGCTGGGACCCAAGGGCTGGGAAACAGGGGCCAAGTCCATCCCTCTCGCCACGAAGCCAAGGTCAGCTTTGACTGAACAAAGGACGCTGGAAGGGGGCCATAATTCAAAAAATCATTTAAATGGTTAAATGGGCTACACATGTGGGAGAGTGCTCCTGGAGTGACAAATTTAGAGTGCTGTAAGCTGTTTAAATAATAAATGATGTATTTTTTTCTTTTTTTTTTTTTTTTTACAGGACTTTTACAGCCTGTAAAGTGTCTTCAAGTATAGAAAATTCCCAATTGCTCTAAGTCTCAAATCACCCTGACCACTGGGCTTTGGCCAGCTAAACCAGAGCAGAACTGGGACAAAAATGAAAGTGTATTTACAAAAATATCAACCACCTTCACCAATATCCACCATTTAGATACCCCTAAACTCTTTCCTAACGGCATCTGATCTAAGAGGGGCTTGAACTCTGGTTTCATAGGTACTGCTTGGATCTCTGAATGCTCCTCATGTTCTTAATCACGTCTGCTCCAGAGATGAGGCTATGAATAATTAACTATGCCTCCAACATTACAGTCATAGATTATGGTGGTGGTGACTTGTGGACTGCCATGCGCAGCATAAACCATTTAGGAAACTCTGTTATCCACTTTCCCTTTATATTTGTCTTGCAATCACTTACCACTTAAAAGGGTAAATCTTTCATAGCTTTAATTAAAGCATTTAAAATAATTTACACTGAAATTGTATGTGCTTGGGTCTGTCAAAATTGATGCTTTAATAACATGTCATCCCTTTTTTCGATTGCCCTGAAATCTGTTAAAATTACCACTAATCTAATTGGGAACAAAGTTGTCAAATGCATGCAGCTCTGACAGTTTGTCTTTCTGCAAACTGCCGACAGATTGCAAGTTACGCATGTGTTGAGCAGATGGGTAAGTTAAAAGGAACACAAAAAAAAGCAATTTATTAAATCACCTGGAACCAGCAGCTCCATTCCAAAAATAGTGAGAATGAAATATAGCAAGAGCTAGGAGAGTTGGCACTGGAATATGCCAGAAGGTACCAGTTACAAAACAAGATAAACATTTTGAGAAGCCTCAGCTGTGTTGCAGAATAATGAGGCGTTATTTAACCCGATATAGATTACCAGCAGAAATTAATTTAGGGTGCAGGGTTTTGTGAGAGTGTGTGAGTGTGTGTGAGTGTGTCTGAGTGTGGGTTTTTTTTCCTAGAATTTTTTTTTAATCCCTGTGTTTTAACTCCTTCATGTCTGAAAGACAAGTCCCCCATCTCTTTTCCTGAATCCCAGTCTTCCTGCAGAGCTCTTGGACCCACTGTACACTCCTGTGGTGGAGGCAGCCAGCGGGTGCCCTCTCCTTTGGCTTCATCTTACATCCTCCCTTTCACAGGCATCTCCCTCATACCTAAGAGAGGCTAAGGTTGCCTGATCCTCGGACACAACTGGCCACTGACATCCTTGGGCTATGCAGTCCCCTACCTGCCCATAAATTCCATTTTTTTGAAAGGAACTGTGAAGAGAAGAGAGGCAGACATGGCACCCTGCAAGGACAACTGGCCCATCCACTTAAATTCTATCCCTCACAATCCATTCCTTGGTCCTGCTGCTGCTCCTCTGCTCTCTGCCCATTCCCCATGCCCCCAGCTCTCTGCCTCCACAAGCAGCAGGAAATGGAGACACACTCCATGGCCATTGCATGGGTCTAGCCCTCCCCACACGTGTCCCTCTGCCCTGGGGAGTTTTTTTTCTGTATAAACACTGGGCTGTGTTTATACAGAAAAAAACAGACTTCATTCTTGGTTGCTCTGTAAGCACTACTCTGTTCAGCAGCATTTATTATTAAAGAAAAAGACCAAGATTAAAACCAGTGCAGAAGCACTGGATAAGCACAGTTCGCCCACTGAGACCACCACGGAGGACACTGGGATGAAGATGCTTGTGTGCTTCCCCTGGTTCAGTGCCAGCTCAGAGGGAGGGATGAGGGCACGAGGCTTCCCTGGTTCATGTTGATTTTTGGTGGAAGCCCTGTGATTGAGGATGTTGAGAACAGGGAGAGACTGCTGTGCCTCAGGGCCCTGCATGCAGAGCTTTGCCAAAAGACCCAAACCAAATCTTGCCCACACCAGCCAGGTGGGCAAAAGAGAGAGAGGACAAACAAGTTCTGAGACATAACATCAACTTGAATCAATGGAATATTCCCCAGTGCCACAAAAACCCCAGATGAGCTCCCATGACCACAAAGTACGTTAGGAAAGAGACTCTCTCAGCAACTTTATGAACTAACTTTATAAGCCACAGTTTAAATGGCTACAGCATCATTTCAACAAATGTAGATATCCTGATTTAAACCAGCTGACAAACCAGCCCATAATACAAGGCAATAGGTACCCCTTCCCAGTGAGCAGGGAGCTGGGGCCATTTCATAATGTGTTCAAGGAGGAGAGAAGATCATAAAAAGAATTGCAAACGGGAGGTTACAGGCAGAATTGCTTCTCCTTTATTTTTTTTTTCCCTTTTAACTAAGGAATAAGCATTTTGACCCCTTCTTTCCCATAGAAAACTCAAGTAGGAAAGTCTGCCCAATTTCTACAGTTTAAAGATGTCCTAACACAGCGAAGATGGATGAGCCACTTTTCTGCAAAAGTGATGGAATTCCTTGTATAAAATTCAAATTTTAAGTCTTAATGAACAAGAAAGATGGAAATCTAGCCCTAGGTAACATTACTGCACTCAACATGACACCAGGCAAAGTATGATCCTTAATGCAAGATTAAAAGGATGTAACATAAACCAGCAAAGAAGCACGATGGGCCTGGTGCTGGAATGGTCTTCAAGTAGTTTAAACTGTCACTAACCCTGTGAAGACAAATGAAAAAAAAATAAAATATCAAAGCGGAGTGAAAATATTTGAGATATTTCGAGCAAGGCTGGGTCAGCCCCTGCATGCCTGAGCTGCTGTGCAGAGCAGGGATAAAGGCAGAAGGTGCTACTAAACAACATTTCTGCCTAAACATCCAAAACCCAGAGCTTTTCTGATCCCTGCTTGGCTGCCTCCCCACCACTGGTCTGTGGCAACCATC
Organism: Tichodroma muraria; assembly: GCA_013390105.1. Taxonomy (NCBI): domain Eukaryota; kingdom Metazoa; phylum Chordata; class Aves; order Passeriformes; family Sittidae; genus Tichodroma; species Tichodroma muraria. The sequence goes on from WAAG01045143.1 coordinate 6,067, forward strand.
ACAGGGAAACCACGTCTCTGCCTTTTCCCTCCTGGTCTGCCTTGTCAGGGTCCTTTCCTGGAGCTCCTTCCCTCTCCTGTGTCCCCCCCTTGTGCAGTGTGTGGGGGCCACAGATGTTGACCCTCAATTTCCTTTTTCCTTTCACTGCAATTTAAATGGACATTTTTTTCCCCCTTCATATCCAAGCGGGCCGTCATTTAGAGTCTGTGATTTATTTAATGGTGGTTTTAACCCCACTTAGAAATAGGCTGCTTTCATGATTTATTGATTCCTTCTTCCCCTTCTTAATTTGACTCATTTCTTAGGAAATTATTCATAGTTAATCATGGTAAGAATAAAATTAGTTATAGTGCCCACTTTGCTGCAAAGGGAGCGTAAATAACTTTTAAAGCAAATCGGAAAGAAAAACATGTTAAAGGAAAAAAAAGAGGAAGAAAAAAGAAGCCAGAAGAAAATAAAAAAAAATGATGATCATCCGAAGGGGCCAGTAAATTAAACCTCTCCACTGTTACTGGTTGGAGGAAGGCACAAATTTACATTCCACAGAAGCACGGCTTTTACAGCAGGCTCTCTCAATTGAATTTGCCATGTCTTCTGGGAAACACACCATTTGGAAGATAAAATCTCCCACCACTCCACCACCACTGCCACCATTCAGAAGATTAAAAAACCCCGCCAACTCTGTTGTGTGCCTTTTGTGCCCACTAGAGGAATGTAAAACCATTATATTTAAGTATCATAATGGCCAACATATGCTTTTTCTTAGAAATGACACCACCATCTGGATTAAGTTCTCCTGATCATTTCAGACAATGTTACGATTATTATTTTTTTTTCCCCTTCAGGAGAACGAACTGCCCAGAAAGCAACAACAGTTGCAGATGGGGAATTTTTGCTTTTCCTTTTCCACTGCTGGCATCTTTGAGAAATGTGGTAAATTCTTTATATGTACTTAAATAGTTTGATTTCACTTGCTAATTGGTACGAAAGCCTACCTGGTCACACCCCAGTCCTAAGCCTGTGAGACTCCTATTGCCTTTGGCCATACAACTTCACCATTACAGTTAATAAAGTATGTAATTGCTGTAATGATAGAATTACATCGTGTTACTGTTTGCAGCAGCCTCTTCCCCACAACCACATCAGTCATTAAATGTTGCACCAACTGGTACGGGGAGAAGGAGAGGCAGACTTAACCCTTCCCTAGATGAGGGATTTCAGCACACTGGTGTGCAAAGGGGAGGTGTTCTCACCTGAGTGCCTCCTTACCGGCCCCATGGCTATTGTCATGGACGTCGGACACCTTCTGGGCCACCACATCCAACTGGCTGTAACTGGAAATGGGCACGCCGGGATAATTGATGTGCTCAATCTGACCATGCACAGGTGGCAGGGAGATGGCATACAGCAGCTTCTCGGGTTTGCTAGTGCCATCTGTTGCCACAGGAACATCTGTCGTCAAGGTCACCCTGTCACCCTCTGTTAAAGTTACAGGTTTGGCGAGTAGAACAATGTCACCTAAAAATATGAAATGAGTAAAAGGGGAAACCAATGTGAGAGAAATTGAAAAGGGGAATATTCCTTTTTACATCCCAGACCAGGAGAGAATAGGGTAAAAGTGAGCCCTTCTGCTCAGGGCAAGGAGAAGAACATTATCAAAATAGGCTGGGAAAATATTTTTGCTTTAGGTTTTTTTAGGTAGGACATTTAAGACAGAAAAAGCTGCAGAGCCCTCTTGTTTGTTTTCAAATATGCCCCACAGAGAGTCTCACTTTAAGGCTGATGCTAAATGGAATCACAAGATTTTAATCTAACCTCAGCCTGGGTGAGTTTATAAAGGAGCCCATGTTTTTATCTGGCTGTGTGATTTGTCCAAAATATCGAAACCAGCTTTGATTTTCTGTTTGGGCAGAGAGAATGACCCAGTTGTTTAGAAAGAACAATTATGGTAATAGATCAAACGAGCCAATGGACAGGACGCGTTAATGAACTAAGCACTAAGCACAAACGCTGCGTTTTAAGCCGATAGTGGTGCTGTAACCTCAGCAACAGAGGTTCTGGCTCCATTAGATTTATTTATGAGGAGCTCCACTGCATCGGCCAAGGGCCAGAGCAATTTTCACTTGTACAAAGGAGTAGCCCCAGAAAATCAAGGTTGCTGGAAAGATGAACTGGTCTTCTCAGAAGAGGAGTAGCAATGATTTATCTCATCATATCCACTTCATCCTTTTATATCATAGCCCTACTTGTTTTTAAAAACATATCTAAATCAGCGTGGCAGCACAAGGGTTGATCTGCCAAAGGCAGAAACAGAGACAAGTTTTTATCAGAGGATGTTGCAAGAGCAAGAGAATAATGTCAATCAGTTTCCATTGCTGTCTGTCAACCTGCTGATGACAATATACAATAGTGGCATTTCTAGCCTGGGCTCCACTGGAGCTTTTTTTCTGTTTCTTGTCTATTATGTTGCCAACTGAGTTTTAAAAACAACAGGTTCCTTATTAAGTGGAGAAAGCTGCCAGCAACATTTGAGTATAGTGGTTGTCAAGGCTTGGGGGGATTCAAAATTTTATTTCCACAACAAAATGTGCACCAATTTCCATGCTTTTGGCCCCATTTGATGGCTCATCTTTGCTATTAACTCATTTAACTCCACTTCTCCCATGCGGCAAGCAGGGCAAATGAAAAGTGTGGCTGAGACTTGACACATTCAAGAAATGACTGAGGAAATTAGTCTAAGATATCTTAGTCATTCAAAATACAAATACAATTAGGTAGCTTACCTTCATACAACAAAAATTGTAATCCTGTTCGAGAAAAAGCAACAAAAAGGAAAATAACCAACCCCTTCCCGAGCACAAGCAACATTATCAGAACTCACCAGTGTTGGAGCATTTAGACAAATTGTTTACACTGAGTTGGAGAAGAAATTGGGTGTTTTTTACTTTTTGGTTGCACCTTTGAACTACCCTAAATTTGTATGAAATCTCACTGAATGGGGACACCTTTTTAGACTGTTTCCAAAAGTAATTTGAGATCAAGAAGGAGTGCAGAGAGAGGATGTGAGAGGCAAAGGAGACAGGACAAGAGTGTAGGAAGCAGCCAGAAATGCAGGGCATTGACCTGCTGTACAATCTGCTCAAGTTACAGAAGTCCACGGTCCAGCCCAGGCTGATTAAGTAGATGCAGTGCTCATGCTGACTCATTTTCTTTACAAGAAATCTAAACAAGATAAAATAAAGAGGCAACAGTGAAATAGGCAAGTATAGGCGATTCAAATTATCGCTTTGCCCACATGGAAAAAAGGTTTCCCATAGCAGCTTGAAAGCCTTTTTGCCCCAAGCCCCATGACATAAAGAAGACCCTCCTGATCAGTCCTTTGACCAGCCAGTTATATAATCCCCTTGCTTAACACTGTGGGAAGAATCAGACTCCTTATGTCCCTAATTATGAGCTCAAGCATGAAGCTTTCAAGCCCTTTCGTAAGTCACAGTGACCCAAGTACAAACCCAAACTGGGATGTCAGCCATCATCCAGTACAGTTTGGTTACCATGAAGTAGACATTATTTAAAATAATCACAGAGTTCTAGAATGCTTTGGGTTGGAAGGGACTTTAAAGACCATCTTGTTCCAACCCCCTGTCATGGGCAGGGACACTTTCCACTCTCCCAGGTGGCTCCAAGTCCTGTCCAACCTGGCCTCGGACACTTCCAGGAATGAGGCAGCCACAACTTCTCTGGGCAGCCTGAGCCAAGGCCTCACCACTCTCATAGGGAAGAATTTCTTCCTAATATCTAACCCTACCCTCTGTCAGTGTGAAGCCATTCCCCCTTAAGTTATCACTCCATGCCTTTGTGAAAATTCCCTCTCCAGCTCTCCTGTAGTCCCTTTAGGTACTGGAAGGCTGCTATAAATAACTTAACCAACAGGTTTCCCAGTTTGTATCAATAATTCAAAGAATAAATAAATGCTAATCTGATTTTCTGGGTAGCCTGATTTTCATCTTTCTTTCTATCTTTTTTCAGCCCAATACCCATCATGGTTAGGTCAAACCCCTCTAAGCCTATGTGACGCATGACAAGAAGACGCGTACATCTGAAGTTGTTCATCTAGCAGCAACATTTGGCCTTAATATGTTCATTTTTTTATAGATTCTAGAAAAAAAGCCAAGAAGCACTTTCAGATATAAAGGAAAAAAAAACCAGACTCCAACTGCTAGGAAGGATGAAACCCCACGACCTCAGCAGGTCGAGCGGTCAGCAGCAGCCCCCGCGCGCTCCTCGGGGCCACGCCAGCTCCCTGCCTTGAGAGGCTGGTGAAGCCACTCGGATTTTTTTTTTTGATTCACTTGCTTAAATGTCGTAGGCTTGGAAGTTTGACTTGAAATATAACATTAGTGGGCTTGTGGTAAAAGCAGCAGAGAGGATAGGATGACAGGCGGGGCAGAGGGGACTGATTGAAAGCAGGTGTGGAGGAGGAAGATGGGAGGAGGAGAAAGAGGAAAACATGACTGAGTAAGTAATTCAATGTTACACATATTGAAAAAGAGCACCCATATATAGAGCACCCACCTGTGCTCACTTCTTTTGAACATTGTTTTTTTAACATAAAACAAGAGATAGGCTTTAAAACTGAGCGACCAAAACAAGGCACAGCGTGGCATGTGCTGCTCCCACAGAGGTGGTGGTGGCAGGAGTGCAGGGCAGGTGTTCTCCACGGTGTTTAACTCCCCACTGGAATGTTCTGGGATCTTATGGGAAGAAGAGTCCGTATAGACTTGAATCTGGGCTTGGTTTCTGGCTACAGGGGGCATCTTGTATTTTTGTCTGTAGTAGATACACATGCAGAGAGAATAAAATATACTGGAGAGCAATCATAGAATCATAGAATATTCTGAGCTGGAAGGGACTCACCAGGATCATCATCATCCAACTCCTGGCCTCACACTGGACAGCCCTAAGATCACACCATGTGCCTGAGAGCATTTTCTAAATGTTTCTTGAGCTGGGGAAGACTTAATGCTGTGACCACTATCCTGGGGAGCCTGTCCCAGTCCCAACTCCCTCTGAGTGAAAAACCTTTTCCTAGTATCCAGCCTAAACCTCCCCTACCCAGCTTCAAGCCCTCTGGTCGTGTCACTGGGCACCAGAGGGATCAGTGCCTGCTCCTGTACTTCCCCTCGTTGCAGACAGCTATAAGGTCTCCCCTCTATGTTTCACCTAGTTTGGCCTCTTGAGTATCCTCGTCATGTTCATTTGCCCACCACACACAGTACAGCCTTCTTCCCTTAACTAAACACATCCTAAAGCAAAAATAAAAAAATAAAAATAATAATAAAAAAAAAACCTTGTAAGGGGAAGGAAATTCTCAGGAAAGAAAATTAAAAATTATGGGACATTATTGACCATATGAAGCTTTAGGGAGGTTGGTGAACCTCTTCCTCTCTCCACACATGCACACACCATCCCAATTCCATACAGTTTCACCTATTTTTTTACTGCACTTTTACTTGATTATACATATTATTGTCTCATTAACTGCAAACCTTTCCAGAGCACTGAAAAGGAGAGAGCATTAAAATACATTGAAAAGTCCTGCAGCTCAATTAACACACACCAGGGGGTTCAAGAGGAGGGGAACAGGGTGTGGGGGTCAGCTCCAATTATAAAAGGCAAACTTATCTTTTTTTTTTTAATTTTTTTTTTTTTTGTAATATCAGCTAATTAGACTTTGACAACCAATTAGCAGATTTTTAGCTTTGCTGAGAATCAAGTTAGCACCGAGAAATGAGAAGGCAAGTAAACCAAACACACAAAATGCTCCTCTTGTACCACAAACAGGCTGTCCTAAAGAAAAAAATATGCCCAGGGCCAGATCCTGGTCCTGGATTTATAGCCCTTTCAGCTGGCTGTCACGCCAGTTACTCACAGGTGTAAATTGAGTGTAGGACTTGGCCTGAAAACTTAAACTCACCATAACTCATGCAAACCCACAGCAGAGAAGGCTCTCCAGCCTCCTTGCAAGGTTACATTTTAACTTTTAATAACCTTTTTTTTTTTCTATTTTTTTCC
>WAAG01045146.1:6485-18574 GCA_013390105.1 Tichodroma muraria
CATAAAGAAAACAAAACTGAAAAAAAAGTTTAAGGTGTAAGTAGAAGGATTCAACAGGCTGCAAGACTTTGACTAAAGTGTTACCTGAAGTTTTCTGAAGGAACTGAACAATAAAGAAGAATTTGTAGTTGACTTCAGTACACAAAAATGTGTCTCTTTATAGGCAGTTTTGTTGGTTAGCAGATGGTAGCCTCAGACATTTCGTCCTGCCTTAACTGGCTGTTGCCTTGTGTTTTATAATGTTGGTTTAGAGACTGCATAGACTATGAAACTGTTTTGTAAAACATGTAAGTAGGAGAGACATGGGTTTGAAGGGTAGACCATTCAGTGATTAAAGAAATGGCAGGAGAAGAGCATTGGACACAGCAGAAGGATGGGATGCCATCCAGAGGGACTGGCCAAGCTTGAGAAGTAGGCTCACAAGAACCTCATGAGGCTGAACAAGACCAAACGTGGGGTCCTGCACCTGGGTCAGGGCAATCCCAGACATGAGTACGGACTGGGAGATGAATTCATTGGGAGTAGTACTGTGGAGACGGACTTGGGGTTTCTTGTGGGTGAAAAGTTGGACAAGACCTGGCGATGTGCAGTCACAGCCCAGAAAACCAACCACATCCTGGGCTGCATCAAAAGCAGTGTGGCCAACAGGGCCAGGGAGGGGATTCTTCTCTTCTGCCCCTGTGACATCCCACCTGGAGTGCTGTGTCCAGGTGTGGGATCCTCAGGACAGGAAAGTGAACCTGTTGGAGCAGTTCCAGAGGAGGGCCATGAAGATGATCCAAGGGCTGAACATCTCTCCTAGAGAAACAGACTGAGAGAGCAGGGATTGTTCAGCAGCCATCCAGTACTTAAAGGGGGCTTAAGAAAAGAGGGAGAGTGACTTTTTCAACAAACAGATAATGCTAGGATAATGCTAGATAATGACAAGGGAATGGTTTTAAACTAGAATAAAAGAGATTAGATTAGATTAGATTAGATTAGATTAGATTAGAGATTAGGGAAAAAATTATTTACTGTGAGGGTGGTGAGACACTGGAACAGGTTGCCTAGAAAAGTTGTGGATGCCACATCCCTGAAAGTGTTCAGGGACAGGTTAGAGGGGCTCTGAGCAACCTGGTCTAGTGGGCGATATCCCTGCCCATTGGTAGGGGCTTGGAACTAGATGATTTTTAAGGGCCCTTTCAACCCAAGCCATTCTAAGTTCTGTGTTTTAGGAATGAATTGCAGGATCTGTCTTTTCCAGCACAAATCTCCAAATTATTTAGGTTGGTCTTTTTAAAGAGTCTTTTTCTTATTGACCAAAAAAGCCCCATCTAGTAGTAGAAACTCTCCAGAGAGCAGGGTAACATGTTCATGTGCTATTGTTCACTCTCTTTCACACACATGCTCTCCCTGTGTTGCCACTTTCTCCCTTTCTACTTCCTCCTCCACCCCAAGAGAGTCAACAATGTCTAGATAAGTATGTTAAAAATGCATTTTCATTTGTTGTTATTATTGTTGTAGATAAAACTGAAAACTGAAATGATGCAGTTGGAAAATGAGACAGCAGACATTACTCACCATTTTTATTTAGGTAAGTGCTGTTGTACCATAGAAAAACCAAGAGTCTTAAATTAGCAGCAGATTAATGTCTCATCTGAGTACATGACGCTGCTAGAAGTTATTGCAGCAGTCATCTCTGAATAAGTTCTTAGAGGTGGTAGGTGTTTTATTAACACCTAAAACATGTTTCCATACAATTTGAACTTGCACTCCCTACTATCTCATACAAGCTCCGTGTGTAACTCCAAAACAGTGTGGGAGGTGTGGTCAGCTCTCCAGGGTCAGTGGATCATCAGTTCTGAGATCATCAGTAATCGTTGGCCTGCATGTGCTACTCTGCTTCTTTTCCAGAAACTCAGTATATTTCTGTTGCATCTCTATCCCCCTAAACTTATTACATTTTTAATTTAGCACTTGGGGAGCACGCACATTGATTTCTTTATTACTGCAAACCTTGTTCACTATGATTTTATGTGTGCTTAAAAACTAGTTTGCTACTGTTGTGCTAAACTAGTGAAATCTGTTGTGATACTTCAGTGCTATGGTATAGTTGACTTCATTTCAAAGAGAATTTACTAAAAACTATAGATAATGTAAAACAGTTACATCTATCTCTAAAAAGTAGGTATTGTGACCTTGAGTGCATGCTGATACTAAATCATTTCTGCTCCAACAAAAGCCATTCTGATTAATGTCTGTTGAATGTAAGCCATCCACTGCAATATTTCAGTATTTTCCTTTCTGTCTTCGGGAGAAATTTTGCTCTTGTTTTAGCAGGACAATAGGTTCAACTTTGCAATTTTATTTTTTAGGGAAAAAATGCGAAATTTTGCAAGATATGAACAGGCACCTGGAAGCCATACTGAAAGAGAAGAGGGATCTCAGAAAGAGGCTGATCAAACACAGATGTCAAGAAAGCCTGCCTATTGAGGCTACTTTTCACAAGTAGGCATACAGAGAGTATTTTTTTCTTGTTTGCATGAGTCCTAATTAATTTGAACTAACAGGCAGTAAAAATCATATTTTCAATAATTTTTCCACTGATAAAAATAAATATAAAAAATGGTAGCAGAACCTCAGCTAAAAGCTGTTAGTTCACTCATTGATAAATTCATAGAAAGGTCATACATATTTTATGAGTATTTAGTTAGATTATTGGTCTTGTCTTCAGAAGTCTACAGAACAAGTTGTGATGTATTGTTTTAAACAAACGTGCTACATGCTGCATTTGTTATGCTTCTCCCAAGCAGGAGTTGTTACTTTAGCACTGTGTGTCTTCGTTCCACTGTTGCTTGCTTAGAACTAAGCATGAATGATTCCCAGACGTGCACAGTGCATGTTTTAAAAATATGGTCCTTCTTCTTACAGTCTAAAAATCTAGCCCAGTACCTGAAGGAGTGGCTATTCACTTCCGTAATTCCCGCTGTGCTTGTTGCCAAGTCATACAAGAAGTGTAATTGCAGAACAAATAATTAGATGGTTAGGAACTTGCATAAAGGTGGAAAAGGGGACTAAGAAAAGCAGGGCAACGAAAAAAGAACTTATAAGCATTAAACTCTTGTTGTTTAGCACAACTTTTGAGCTCATTTTTGGTTACAGGTGTATAGTAGAGTTGTTGACTGAGGCTGTGACTTTCATTGAGAAGCTTGAAAGCCATTTGCAGTCTGTGAGAAGCATCCCTCAGATACCGCATATCATGAACAATATGGTGAGTAGTGAAAGAACTGAACCTGCTGTCTTCTCCAGCATGAAAAATGCAATGCTGTGTGGCTGTTTAGCTTACTTCTATGTCCTAATAGACTGAGAGGATGTATAGAGACTAAATCCAACCCTTTTGTGTTTCAGGACACCACTTTGTCAAAGACAGAGATGCTCATGATAGAATTGGAGGAGCTGACAGAGCAAATACTGAAATGGGAAGAACTGCAAAAGGAAATATATTCTAACAGTGTATGCAATACTGCTGATTTGGACTTTGGCTTATCTTTAACCTAGCAAATCATTTTCCTCAAATAGGATGACCACTCAAAGAACTACATTCTTAGGGTCTTCTGTGAAAACTGCATCACTGGTGTCTTAATACAACAGAGACTTTGTGGGTAGTTATATTTCTGTTATTAAGTAACAGTTCTCCAACTATTTACTAAAAAAAAAGACAAAGAGCAGTAGCTCAAAGGAAGACAGGGTACTGAGAAGCCTGTTAAGGAGTTCCTTTTTGAAATAATTGGATAGGAGTCCCTTGGAGCCTGTATCTTCAATGAAAAATTGTTTCAATATTTTTTTTGTACTTGCTGTAGTATTTTTATTCATTTTTGTAAGCATCTTGATAAAACACTGTATTTCGTATGTTGCCGTAGAACTTTAATAAAAGCACTAGATTTCAAAAGCTCAGTTTCTTGCTTTTAATTTTGTTATAAAATCCTATAATTAAAATTACAGAGCAAAGTCTTAGGTCCAAGCTTATGTTTCTGTAGGAGTTCCAATCAAGAAATTAAATTAGTTTTAAATTACAGTTTTTTATGACTGATGTGGATTTGTGGGAAAGCAGGAAATGGACTTAGTAATACATGCAGGTCTACTGATTTGCAAACCATGCTTCAATGATAGTGATGAATATATTCTTCAGATTCTCTTTTTCTGTTGCTTGCCTGATTTTTGGTGTCCCACGTAGAATAAAACATTTGTTCCATGAGTAAGATTGGCAGATTATCAAAAGCATTGATTGTTCCAGTTTGTAACCCTCTTAAAGAGACAGGTTGGTACAATGTCACTGGCAGGACATCTATAAACCAGGATAGTGGGTTGTCTTTGGAGGGTGCCCAGTTTTGTATTCAGGATACAGAGGAGGCTGAAGTGATGCAGATGTTTCTTTTCTACTGTTGTATCATTTGTTATGTGAACATCCACCCGTTGATTTCTGTTGCTGAAATAAGAGCATTTTGCTTTTGCAAAGTAACCACTGGGTGGCTCAGTACCACGAAGTTCACCAGTTTATCTTATTGCATATAAACTTAAAGCAGAATTAACAAATCTTTGGCTCTTTGTTGAGCACACTCTATTATGACTTACTTGTATTTGGTCTATTTTATATTTGAACTTTTCTGAGAATCTCATTTTAGTCTTTGTAACCATTCTGCAGAGTGTGATGACAAGACATCCAATTTAACAATTCTCTAGTATGCTGTGTAAGCTATAACTAATGTTCCTCTGCTGATGATGAGAAAAGTTAAGAGGACAGAAACAATTTGAATTAGCTTTAAGCAGAATGTCACTAGATAGAATCTAAGAATATAAACTGGTGTTTGAGTCCCATGGGTTAATGGGGTCTTTGTGTCAACACTTGTTGTACGTCATTACAGGATTTGAGTCCAAAGTCCCGTGTCACTGTTGTTTCAGATGTGGAAATTAATGTCTTCCATACAACTGCAGAAAACCTGACATTTTCAATGAAAATGCTTTGCACATTCTGTGACACGGGAGAAAACAGAACAATAGATGATCATAGGTTGGACTCAAAGAGCTGAGTCTTTTCCAACCTAATTCATTCTGTGATTTTTGTGAATCAACATCCTCTACATCTATTCTAGGCTTAGCCTCTCACTCTCAATATCTTACAGTGATATTTAGATCAGGCACATTAAAGCTGTTGTAATTTAATCATTTTAGAGCACAATGAAAACATTCTAGTCAGTTTGTTCATTGTAACACTTTGAAATACTTGGTTTTGCCATATCCCAGAGTTGAGCATATTTTCTTCTTTTACTGTATCTACTTTTGAAGAGTTTAGCTAATTGCCATTTGCCAGTGATGTGTCAATTAATTCTTCAGTGTGATTTCAAGGGATAAATCTACTGAAGTATACAGTGATTCACAGCTTGTAGATATTCATTTTAGCATCTCTGTGGTGAATCGAGTATTGGGTCCCAAGGATCTATCCTGTTCTTCACTTGGGAAAACTTCTGAAATGTGGTACCTTTTTCATTTAGATATAACATTTCTGGAGTTTAAGGCAAACTGTCTCATGAAAAGAACTATACTAAAAGTACAGAAAAGCAGTTAAAAGTCAATTTAAAAAGAAGTTGTTTAAATATAAAAACAACATAGGACTCTGAAACTCTCATATATGATATTCGGATATAGCTCAGTTTATCATATTTTGAAATGCAAAAGCAGAAGTCCATTTAAAAATTTGCATTGTCAAATTGAATTGTCAAAATCAAACAAGACTTGCCTATTGAGCCTGGCATCTTCTTTATGCCAATGCTGCTTGCTCTTGCATCTTCCTGTAACATCAGTAGCTGACAGAGACAGTATTGTAAAAGAAATTTTTGAAAGACTTTCAGCGAATTTTATATTACTCTAAGTACGATATTTTTATCAATGCAGCAACTAGATACTGATTTCAATTAAAGTTCTTTGGAAGTTTCAAAATTTTCTTTTAGATCCGAAGTACGACACACATGAAGATGGGATGTTTCCGAAGGAATCGAAAACTCTTGAGACCTTTCCTTCAGCACTAATAAGGAAGGGATACTTGCCTTCCCTAAATTCCTGTCAAATTAACGTGGAGTGCTTAGAGCGCTCGTCCCTAGCGAGCATTAAGGGCAGCTCCCTTAATCGGACTGATTAAGGCGGCATTGAACTCCTGGGTGAAACCCGCGCTGGTTTGCCGTGGGGCAAAAGAGAATTTGAGGGGGTGGGAGCGGGCAATCACCGTCCCTTTCTCTGGGGGTGCCGCTCTCCCGGGCAGACGTGTCTGAGGCGGAAAGGCGCGGTTTGGGCGCTGCAGAGGCGGCGCACGGCTGCTCCGCGCAGGCTTTCCCCGAAGCTCCCGCTCTCCGCCCGGGAAGTTTCCCTGCGCTCCCTCCGCGGGGCTGCCTGGGCCGGGCTCTCTCCTGCCCTGCCCTGCCCTGCGGGGCGGGGCGGGCGGCTCCGCTCCTCCCCGGCCCGGGCGGGGGGCGGGATGCGGGGCCGGGGCGCGGGCGGCCGCAGCTGCCGGGCGTGAGCCGAGCCATGGCCAGCGTCAAGGTAGCCGTGCGGGTCCGGCCTCTGAGCAAAAGGTGCGGCGGGGCGCGGGAGCTTCTGGTGGCCGCGGCAGCGGGGGGGGTCGGGTGCCGCTGGTCCTGTCAGCCGGGGTGGGATCGCCGCCCTGGAGCGGCTTAGCCGCCCCTGAGGGAGGGACGGCGGGAGGCGCGGCAGCCTCTCGCCGCCTCGCTAAATAGCTTGGGAAGTTTGCTTAGAAAAGTCACCCAGCGGGGCTGTTAGGCTGACTTCCCTCTTCCTGAGCTCCCCAGAACAGGACAATTGTCATACAGTGTCCAGGAATCTTCCCTTCCCCTTCTGTTGTTGCTGTTTTTTCCAGCGGGAGGCAGAGCCGGATATTCCCATTGTCGCTCAGCTCCGCTCCCTCCCCGGCTTGCTTGGCTCCAGTGGAAATCCCAAAAGCTGCGTATTACAGCTAGAAGACAACTCCCACAAACAAGAAGATGCCGTAGCTCAGTGCTCTGGTGTTATTTGTGTATAATACATACTTAAAACCTTGCAGACTTTGGAAATTCGTAGCAGAAAAGAAAGAGAAAAAGCGAGCAGCCCAAATGTCAGCGGCTGGAAATTTACTTCTCCTGTTAGAGAAATGCTATAGCACTCCAAACAGGAATGGTTTGAAAAGTGGTACAAGCTCTGAGGGCCAGTGTTCGATTTGATGCTGCCTTTCTTTTTGGCACGAGTCCGTCACGTTGTCTTCTGACTGCACGGACTTTTGTGATAAATAACTCTTTTATGCAGTAGAGAAAATGATTCTTGAAGAGTTGCCCAGCCAGAAAACTAGCCTAGTCATTTAGCCGGCAGTACACTAACATATTTTGGACTCTTCTGTTCTTATTTGGCCATGGATTTTTGTTTTATTTTCAAAAGAAGACACCAGAGGGTTTTAAATGAAAATAAAAATCCCACCCAAAACAAGCCTGCTAGTATTAATAGAAAAGGATGATAGAAATAGAAATGTGCAAACTAATTTACAGGTTTTCAACTGCCTTTTGAAAAAAACTCAATTTTGCCTTTAAGTCAAAGTTAACTGATTTTAAAAATGCTCTGTTTATAATTTTGTTTAAAATCATGCTTGGGTTATATAGGTCTGATTTGTTGTGCAGCTGTGAATGGAACAGATTTTAATAGATACTGGTCTATTTTAAGAAGAGTTGCAGCATCGAAGTAAGCTAAGTTTAACCTTTTATTGCTTGGTATTTCCTTAGTGGTGGATATATTATTTGATTTTTATCATTATTTTCCCTCTCACTAGGTCCTGCTTGGTGAGGAATGTTGCACCACATCTGTCTTAATGTTTTTCCTGGGTGGGTTGCTTTAAATAGTTCATAATAGTGAATATGTCATTATAGTAACAAACAGCACCTGCAACTGTCAGATAAGGTGTGATAAACAGGAAGACTTTTGGTGTAGTTAGTGTGGCCAGCTGTTTGGTGAGGAATGTAGTTTGGAGAGGAGGGTAGGATCAGAGAGGTGGGCAGCTTCCTGCACATGGGAGGAATTAATCTGAGGCTGAAACAAAATTGTTTGTATGAAGGTGAGAGTGGAAACTCAGGGGGTAATGCAGGGAGAAGCTGTTAGGTAATTCCATCTACTCAACTTGTGATGGTGTAACAGATGGGATAGGTTGGGATGGGATGGGATGGGATGGGAGGCAGAGACCAGTCTCATGGTGTTTGACCTCAAAAACAATAGACCAGTTACTCCTTCTGCTTTGCTGTCTCAGCTGAGGTCAGCAAAAGCATTTTAAGATGGATTTTTATATTTTATAAATGGAAAGAGGAAGTGGTTGTATATTTTCTGTGAAGGCTCTGACTTGAGAACTTGCTTTCTAGCCTTGAACAAAATTGTTCAAATGTAGTGACTTAGGGGCAAATACCAAATATATGAAGGCTTTGAGTAACTTTGATAGACATTGAAAAAAACTCTCAGTGGGCTTAAAGGTCTGATCTCTTCCAGCTTCTTATACTTTATCCATACTGTCCTCACACAAACCTTTGCTATCTCTTTACATACACTCTGCAATTGCCCCAACAGGGAACTCATACTGCCACAGCTTCTATGATCTTTTAGGGGTTTTAAAAAGGGACACTTCCTGCGGTAAAAATTTCAGTTCAACTGGATTGTAGTACTGTAATTTGTACACTCTCAGTTCCAGACAAAAATACTAAACCTGGCTCTTAAGAGTACCAGAAATTGGAAAGCTGTGGGCAAAGGCTAGAACTCATGAGTCTGTTGGTTGTTTGTAGACTATCATACAAACTTCCTCATTGCTGCTCTTCATTTATTTTACAATGGCAGATCAACATTGGTTTTGTATCTGAAAATTTCCTGAAAATTCAGATGTTAAAAAATGTTAACGCAGCAGCTGTCAAAATTTTTGTTATTTAGCATAAGACAAAGAGTGGTCTTTTTGTTCTGCGTCTGTATGGCGCCCATCACAGATGCATTCTTTGACAGAGAACTCCTATGGCCAAATAATCCATGACAGACATAAAGCAAGCATGTTTACACAAAATGCAGAAGTTTTTCCATTGCCTTAAGTTTAAACAGCCTGTAGCCAGTGTTCTTCATAATGCTATCAGTCATTCTGTAATAGACTAAATGATTTTTTTACCACCAAAATATATTATTGGATGTAAATTCAGTCAAATATTTTCCCTGGAGTAACATTTAAAAGTCTTTATTACACATTTACTATTCTACATACTAAAAAAGATTTGTTGCTTTGTGGTTACATGGATACTTGCTCTGCATAAATAAGTTCCCCCCTTAGAACGAAATATGGAAGCTGGAATGGGTGCTTTAAATTGTCTATAGCCATAGGTAATAATCAGGTATTAAATATGAGCTGGGAACTGATGAAATCCCTCTGTGGTTTATTTCCGGACATCTTAATGCTTGGTCTATTGGATGTCAGACTTTTGTAAGGAAGTGTAATGTTATTTTTGGCTGCCCGTCAGAAGTTGTTGATGGAAACACTTTGAATGCTAGCATGTAACTATGTGAACTAGGAATGTTGTTCCTCTTTCTTTTCTGATTGCTCCGTGGAGGATGCCAACACTGCAGTCTGCAGTGCGGTGCTATGATAGGAGACCTTACCCTCCAGACTTGGAAATGGTGTGACTGGCTGAGAAAGTATTCAAGCATTTCAGTACTGTGTTCAGGGCTCTCCTTGTGCCTGGGTAGCTCTCTTAATACTGTGTTGGGTGTTTGTATGCTACAGAAACCTCTGCAGTGTTGGATATGTCCTTTTACTTTTTTATGTAGGCCAGCAGAAACAAATGCTAGTTTTTATGTGCTGCTAGGTTCAAACATCTTTGTCCCTTTGCTGTGATAACCCATCCCAATTCTAGTACCTGCTTGGGACTGTTGAGTGCTCTTATTGAGAATCTCAGCCCTGTGTTATATAAGAAGAGAGGGAGGGTTGTTTGTGCATGGGACCCTGTGGGAGGGGAGTGACCCACATGGTCAGGGCAGTATTGTGTTGGGACCAGGACGGAGCGCAGCTGCCTCATGCCTTTCCCTCCCTGATCCACGACATCTTGTGCCCTCCATCCAGCTGGTCTCAGCTCATTTGTGTGTACCCAGGATTCAGTCCTTCATCACAGTGTAGTTTGAGAGCTGCTACATAGGTCAGAGATAGGAAAGAAGAATTTTTAAAGAACAGTGCTCTATATCACAATTAAGAGTCTCATGCATTTCTATAGGATTCTTTTCTTAGCGTGCACCAGTGACTAGAAGACATTGCATTCCTTCATGAATTGTGGATTGAGACCTGGGTAAAATCATTCACAGCAAATTTGTTTGGTTCACTTGTAAAGTTGTAGTGTTGTTAGTTAAAAACTTGACACTGGGACATCCAAGTTGCCTTGTGAGGCTTTTTGAAACTTTAAAGTACTTTGCTTCAGGGAAAGTACCCTGAAGTTTGGGAGTTACTTGTGCAGGATGGGGCTAAATGTAAGATATATTCTGCTGTTAAAATATCTCCACTTTTCAGGTGCTTCTCTGGCCTGGAAAAGGAGAGAGCTGTTATTTGAGAGAGTCTTTCCTGGTGTCTTTACTAACTCACAAATGAACTTTCCCATCCTCTATGACCCTCACAGGCATGTCACCTGAAAGAATTGCTAAACAGATTAATTGATCCAAAAGCTGCCCTTCGCCTTTTTTCTGCTTTGCGTTGTTTCTGAGCTGTAACCTGAAGCCTCCTGGCCAGCTGTGTATTTCCCAGTCCCTTCAGGAGTTCTTGATCTTGTCCTCCACACTCTAGCAAATGGAAGCATCAAAGAAATGTCTGGGTAGTCCCAGGTGGCAAAGCTGAGCCACGCTTCCAGCTGTGCAGATGTTTGCTGTCACAGCCTGAGCTGCAACAGTTGTTTTCCTCATTACTGCTGCTCTGCATGACATATTCCTCCAATTGCCTTCCCACAATGCAGCAGTTAATGAGGCTTGAGGATAGGATGGGAAGGAGGAGTTAAGTTTGAGGTCCTAAGAACTCAGGTGAGTAAGCGCATGCCTGGGAGGGAATTTTAGGGAAGGTTTCTCACTCAGAGTTTCCAGAAAATGACTTGGTGTGGGAGGCTGACCTGACCAGTGTGCTGAGCATAGCTTCACTGAATAGCTGAGAAAGGAGCTCAGTTGATGGGTGCATCATGATGTGAGGATTTAAAATCTATTTATATTTAAAAAGAAAGCTATGTGAAAAAAATAAATTACTTTCAGATCATTTTAGAAATGATGAAGAGTAAATCACTGTTGGTCTTTACTTTGTTAGCTAGTCTCTACTTTGTGCTATCTCCTTTGTAATCACATTATAGTAGACATAGGAAGGATTATTTTGCAAGGAAGACTTATTGCTATTTTATAGACTGTGCTATCAGCTATTCAGCATGTTCATGTGTAACCACAAGAACTTAGATACAACAATGTGGTTTACTGCTGACAAGAGTGACAACGTGGTAAATATTGTAGAAAACATTCCTTGAATCTTATGAATAACAGATGTTAAATGCTTTGTTAAAATAAAATTAAAGCAACAGCAGACTGGAGCTTGTTTTTCTCCTTTTCGTATATTTTCATATATAGATATATGTATTTCTTGTGAATTTTGGTGCTGTTGCCCTCACACACACAGAGAAATGGCAGGCTTTTATCTACTTTTATCTGCTATGATAGTTGAGTGAGTGTTATTCCTCTGTGTCCCTCTATTAAACATGGGTTTTGGGATTGGTACCTGATGGTTGGAAGGAGCTGTCTCAGGCCTCCAAAAGACTTTTGCTGTCTGAAAATCTGTATGAACTGCAATTGTTTATGCATTGCTTATGATTTCAGGCTTCTTTTCCACAGCAGAGCTAGGACTTTTAAAAGAAAAGATGAGATTTTAATTTTGGTTTTATAAAGAAAGTCTCTCTCCAAACAAATGTATTTTAACCTTTGTGGATCCTATTAAGGTTATATTGACAGCTTCCCTCCCCCCCCCCCCCCCCAACAAAATTGTTTTCTTT
>WAAG01045148.1:2455-16149 GCA_013390105.1 Tichodroma muraria
TTACCATACATTGTCCATTACCTCTGAAAGAAGCAGAATGGAATCTTTCGAAGTACAGTCTTGGGGAACTAAAGCTGATGCTGACATTTAATTTTACATCGTTTTCAAACTGGTCCAATTACAGACCAAATCCTGTGCCTTCAAGTGTGTGCAAATTGTGGATGTTCAAATAGAAACACTGGGTTTGGCTATTTTAAGTCTTACTGTGTCCTAAGTGTATATAAATACATATATATAAGAGCAAAAAAAACGAAACATTGAATGCTTTTGGATGGGTACTGCAAAATGGACATGGCAAAGATTAGTGAACTCCACAAAATTTGTGACCTAATGACCTAATTTGAGGAAGTGCTTCAATATTTATACATCTAAAAGCCTGTGGTTTTTCACACATATATCTGGTAACACGTAACTTCAGAGTCTGCTTTAACTTCTTACTATGTTAAACCCCATGTAACAGCAATGCGTGAAGATAAAGAGTTACAGCAGGAGAAGTTCTGATATCAGTGAAGTCCTGCTCACTTTAGAAACCTTGAGAAAAGCAGATCAAATTTCAATAGAAAAATTCTTTTGTTCTGCTATTTTGATGGTTGCAAATTTTTATTTGTGATATGCATGAAGCACCTTCATCTATTTCCATTGGTTTTTATAAGACACTTCTTCAGCATCTAAGAAAAGTATATCATAGTAAATTATATTCTGAGCTGAGTTCTTGTAACCACAGTTTCATGATTTTTCTATTAAATTCTGCTCTCTTTCCCCTTGGCTTCACCCTGCTCACTGTTGCTACAAAAGAAATATCAGATCTGAAAATGTGTTTAAATGGGATTTGGATAATTCACTGCCAAAAGTTTGGCTGTACTATGCTGATGATTATTTCATACTTTGACCCCTTCATCCAGAGCCATTATTCATGTTTAGGGAAACATTTCAAGCCAAGCAGCTGTTCATGTTTGCTATGTAGGAAAAGGAAGACCTTCACTTTCTTTAACCAGTCTACTGGTCATTTTTTGACTAGTGAGAGTAGTCTGAGAAAACACAGGTATATTTTTTTTTACTTCAATTTTATACAAAACAAGTTTAATGTCCTACCCACAAATCAGTTTTGATTTATTCTAAGCATGCATAGAATGAGATGAATGTCTTCCACCTCAGTACCACAAGTTTAAATAAGCCATAAATCACTTTTTGTTGAAGTTTGGATACACAATAGGTCAAACTTTCTTAATGTTTGTGTCAGTCTGTCATAAAAGCACTAAAAAAATCTTGAACCTTTATACCTAGTCACTCCATCCAAAAAATCTATATTTACTCAATAACCTTTTGTTCTTCTATTAGTTGCTCACCCTCCTGAGACAAAACATATGCAACATTTATTTTTAGCTTTGCCTTTGACAGTTCATAGTTTAAATCTCAAATGTTTAAATCAAGTCACGATGTCCATAGAAAACCTTAAACAGTGCAATAGTCAATCTACTGGATTTTTGGAACTGAGCAATGAAAGTATAATTTGAATTTTTATAGTATTTGTCAGAGTAAAGTAATATTGATGCCTTTGTCCATTGAAATACAAATACATTCCTTCCAGAGTTTTGTTGCCTTATAATTTTTAAGAGATTTACTGAGTTAGGGAGCTATGAAATAAAAAAAATGCCTGAGGTTACTACTGTTTACTTCGTCGACAAACTGCTTTAACTGCATACAACTTCACCTCCAAAATAGCCCTGATTAGCTGCTAGAGTTTGTAAGCTGTTTGTTTTTTTTTTCCCCTACAAAAAATGTTTTCTTTGCACACTATCAATGTAATTAATACAAACATTTACTGTTTTGCTTCAGGGCTCTACCCATCATGTACCCCTGAACCACAAAACCTGTTTTTGACCTCAACTGCATGTTTGTTACATGAAGAATTGTGAACTTGGCCCTTAAGGCAGGTTTTTAGGATAAGGTGGTCATCAGACAGCACAATAATTCTGGCAATGTCTCTCATTTGATAAAAAAGTCATAATTGTTTTGATAAAAACAAAAATCTGGATTTATTTCATAAACAGCATATAATAGACCAGCTCTCAGTACACTTTAGGAATTTGAGGTTGGGAAGTCTCTGCCAGCCTAACATGACAGAAGGAGGAAACTACATTGTTGATAGGTAATAAACTTCCCCTTATTTTTTCTTCTGTAAGAAAGCTGTAAAATGTAATGTAAAATGTAATTTCTTCATCTTGTTGATAGGTTGTCATTTGGAAGTCATGCCCCTCTCCTCCCTCCATTCTGGGACTTCTTATACAATGATGCTTTCAGATCTTGCCTTCTGTCAATGTCAACATCACAATCCAGTCTTAGACTTTTCATAGAAACTGCAGTAAGTAGAATTTGATATTAATACAGTTCTAGTTTAAGAAAACCGGATAACTTTTTATTGTGAATAATAATTCTTTATTTAAAAAGCAGTAGTAGAATGCACTTTTTTACCCTTTGTCAAAATAGAATATTTTATAAGACATTTTTCTGTATTAAAACTCATTCCACAGTCTATTTTAAAGCGCTTGATTCACTCTGAAGTCATGACAGGCCATCATGCACACACAAAAGTCTTATCCAGGATAAAGTCTATCTTTAATATGAAGATTTCTCTAACATATATTTCTAGAATTAAAGAACAAATAAATAAATTACACACATAGTACATGTATGCAAAAGAGATTAGCCTTTTTTTTCAATTAAAAAAATCAATTTTTTAGTATCTGTCACTTATTTATATGTAGGATATAAAAAAAAGTAGCAAAATCATTTACTCTGTTATGTCATTTCATTACACTGAATTCTAAAATATTCTGTGCAAGTTTTGGAACACCAACTAACATTGCATAATACCTTAATTACTTTTCAGAGAACATGGTACATTTCAATTCAATAAACAAAAATCATTTTGGTCCCATGCAAGGCCACAAAAGACCTAAAAAAATTGATTTCAGGATAACTCAGAAAAATTTATTGAATTTGGCCCTCAGGAATATATCTGTCATTGTTAAGGCAATAGCAGGGCCATGGTGTTGCTTGTGCAAAATCCACGGGTAAAACAATCTCTTCTCAGAGGTACAGCTAATATTCATCGTGGTGCTGGTGGCACTTCAAATGTACCAGATACTTTCCAAAACCAGAAAGGAATAACTTCTGTTGCTGGACAGCTTCTTGCTGTCCACTGTTCACTGAAATAGGTGAGACCTAAGAGGAGGAGAGGGAAAAAGAGGAAGGCTAACTGAGAAACAGAGTTGAGCAAACCTGTATGTTGTGGGTCCAGTTGTCTTCCACGAAGGAAAAGACTGGTCCCACACGTACTGCAAGAAATTATCCAAGAAGAGCTCAGAGTTGCCTACGTGAGATCCAAAGGCATAAATTAACTTGCGGATGGTTTCTCATCAGGCGTAAAATCCATAAAACCTGTTGAAATCTCTAGTAGGATCTCTGTCCTTGGAAATAATCGATACTTGACTACACGTGGCCCTGAGTGACACGGTCTAATATCAAAGGTGGATCTGACCTTGAGTACTGCAAGGATTGGACCAGATGATCTGAAATTATACCTCTGCACCTTCAATTATTGTGTGATTCTGTGCAGGAGGTAAGATGGATTTATTTACACAGCTGATCTCAACACAAGGTCAGCGGGCCCCTGTTCAGTGCCCTGGACACCTCCATTACCTTCCGCAGGCCTGGTGCCTCCAGCAGCAAAGGTGGGGGCACTCTGCTCACCCCCTTGAGCAGCCACGGTGGCACAGGGCTGCAAAGGTGCCAGGAGCTTTCCAGCTTGTGTTGGAGAGGAAGAAGTGATGCATGAGAGCAGGGGAGAGCCGCTCAGCTGAGGACCCCTTGCGTCCCTTGCAAGGCCCCAGGGACGGCTCTCTGCTCTGTGCTGACAAAGCAGAGACTGAACAGCTCCGCTGCTCTCAGCTCAGTCAGGGACGAGATCAGGAATTGCTTAAGAGCCCACAGCTTTAAACTAGTGCCCTGGGTTCCACCAGAAGGCTCCTGAGAAGGCGCAGCCAGCGCCAGCGCAGCGGAGTGCGCTCGCGGGCTGCTGCGGCCGGGGCCCCGAGGGCAGCAGCGACACATCCGTGAAGGAGCAGAGCAGCAGGGAGAGGGAATGGTCTCGCCAGGGCCGCAGAGCAAAGGCTCCTACCTGCTGGACGTTGACCTGACTGAGCCGAGGAAGAGCCTGGCTCTGAGGCTCGGGGGGAAGGTGCCGTTCTCTGGGCCTGGCCGCCGATACGAATTCCTCCTGCCGCCTGCGCCCATCCCGCCACAGCTACTGTCTAGACAGGGGCAGGGAAACCACTCACACGAGCGTGGTTTGTAGCTGCCTTCAAATGAGCAAATCCTCACACCAGCAGTGGTGACTCTCTGGAGAGTCATCCTCCCGGTGACCCTCACCAGGAGGGTGACTCTACAGAAAAGGAAACTGAGGCAGGCTACTGATAACAGTGATTTAAAAAGGGGAAGTTAATGGCTCAATCTGGTCTGTTTCCAGGAAAGCCCTAGAGTTACTTGGAAGCACAGATATGCAAAATAAAAATTATAAAGAGCGGGATTCTAGAAAGAATACAAAGTTTTCTTTCCACTCCAATCAAAAAGCATATCAATTTTGAACAATTTGTTTGACATCTAGAAAATCTTCACATTACTGATCCTGTGAGATACAGACAGTCTGAGTTCACCTTTGAATGAGTGCCCAGTTGTACGCATGACTTTGAGGTATAACAAAAAAAAAATCAGGCAATTTTCTTCAAACCAGTTTCCTCACTGGGAAAATATTCCTTTAGGTCATAAAGTACTTATTTACTCAGTCAATAGTATGACAGTGAGATTTACTGTCATTAATAACATAGAGCTATGTCATTAATAACACTGATTGACAAAGAACTTCCTCAAAACTCTTTCAACTCCAGACAAACATGATTTATCAACAAAAGCATGATACAGCATACAGTTATAGATTTACAGCCAAACACGTGGGTTTGGAGCAGGGGTGGGTAGGGAAAGGGGGAGGAGCGCATGAAAAACAACACCTGATTATTTTTTTTCCTCCTATGATCAGTGTTTGAGGCTGACTCACTTGTTTTCAATAGTTGCTTACTTGTTTCATTGGTTGCTGAGGGTTCTTTCGATCTCTTAGAGGATCAACTGGAAAAGGACTCCTCCTTTGGAGAACTTGCACAATTCTTTACACTCAAATGGGCTTATGATAAACACATCATTTTGTCTATAGTGAATGAGCTAGCTGATAGTCTCCTTAGATTTGGTTCAGGACCATCTTAATAATTTTCCCTGTTGTCTGAATGCACCCACTCTACATCTATCTTGCAGGAACCGTGAGGGGGAAAAGGAGACCTTGGTGAAAATAAGTGCAGTTGCTTCAGTGTTCCTTTTATTGAAGCTATTTTGTATTTAATGACTCTCTTCTGTTTGTGCTTCATAATAGCTTAGGATTTTTTATTTATTGGTACCAATTACACTTGGTCTTCTTTTTTAATAAAACAATTTTCCCTTGTAAAATGACCTTGTGTCCAAGGAGAAAGTTTTTTGGGTCCCAGTTAATTTAGAGAATTTATTCTCAGGTAAAGAAGGCCTAAGAAACACATTTCTTCTCTCGTTTCAAATACAAGATTTTTACATTCTTTAAACTTAATTATTCAGATTTAGTTTTTAATTTTACATCATATTTAGGTGTTCTGTACACTGTACTTCTGTCACATAATTCTGACACAAATTATAAATTTGCATAGAATGCAATTTACATTTTCTGTCTACCTTTAATATTAGATTCTTTAGCAATTATCTACAGCTGCTGAATCTCTTAGTTTCTTTTATTCTGCAGGTTTATGCTGAATCTTCAAGTACTTCCTTACTAGCCTAATTCCAGCAGATGAACATTAAAAAAAAACATTTCCTCTAAAGGCAGCATCTGGATTTCCCATAAAGTCAGTGCAGAAGAGTTACTTAGACCCCCACTGGGAGTTCTTGTGTGCCTTTCTTTTGTGCCTCACGTGAAGAAAAACAAGATTTTGGAGAGGGGTAATATTTTTTATGGGACCAACTGCAGCAGCATTCAGAAGCCGCAGCTCCTTTCTTGATCACCTATACAGGGAGCTTGGCTTTTAATTTTGGAGGAGAATTACCTCATTAAGGAAGTACAGTTTAAATGCAATCTGAATTTAACAGCCAAGTCGTGGCTGGTGGCTGCAGTAAAAACCATGAAAATCTCTTCTGAGCATGCACAGGAACTAAAAAGAAAGGCACTAAAGGCTTTTAAAAAAAAAATCCCAAGGTTGTGCCTGCCTCATGATTTTGAGGGTCTGTCTCCTGCTGTTTGAACGTCTGGACTTGACAATGATACAAGAATTGCTCAGCCAGGTGATTGTGTCTTGCTGTCCGCCTGGGATCTTGTCCTTCAGCTTTTCTTCTAGTAAAGCCTGCCCTTACTGCTGCAGGGCCCTCAAGAAAGAGGGGCTTCTTCACACCCTGCAGAGCCTGCCCCACCATCCAAACAGACAAAGACATCTACTGCAGCTCTGGCAAGCAGCTGGGCCATGCTGATGGATGTCCTGGATAGGGCAGTTAGAGTGCTGCAGGACCTGCAGCTCATCCCTGGCTCTGGAATGGCAGTGCAGGTGCTTGGGAGATAAGCCGCTCCAGGGCTGCAGCGCTATACCTACCCAGCCGTGGAGGGGGACAAAGGTGAGGCTCCTCTCCTGAACTAAGGAGAGAGATGGAGTGCAGCCAGTCACATGCATCTGGTTGGCATGTAAAGCGGGAGGATCAAGCAGGGAGCACAGGCAGCGAGGAGGGGGACGCAGGAGAAGAAAGTCATTGCACTGCAGAGATGGAGCCGGCCTTTGCTGGCACAAGGGAGTTTGTGCCCCCTCCCATAGGTGTGTGGTACAGTCAGAGTGGCACCTACTCCATGTAGTGTCTGTGTAGTGCATTCACATTGAGGAACAATTATCCAAACAACAATTTACCTTGAGGAACAATTTTCTGTCCATATTTGAAGCCGTCCAGCTATCCATTGGGATGCACCAGCCCCAAAGAGCCATGGAATAAGTAGTTAAGCTACATGGGGTAGGGTGGAAAACAGAGGTGAGAAGGGGAACAAGAACTGTCCAGAGTGATGTATCTAAAGGTAGGGTAGAGATGAGGAGTGGGACACTCTAAAGGTGTTTAATGGTAATGTTCTCTGAAAAATAAAATAGAAGCATTAAGCTGAGCTGCACTGCCTCTGTCTCCTCCTGTCTTCTCCTCTTTTCTGCTGTGCACATATTAAGGCACCGAGAATATTAACTGCACCACGGAGGTGATACTGAGCTAATAACTGTATCATGATACATGTAAGAAACCCAGATGTAAGTCACCAGCATAAGTGCATAGGCTCAAGTGAGCTCCTGTGGTGCTATTCTGCACAGAGACGTAATATTTTCACACCTATTTATTTGAGCTAGAGGTTGCACATGTGAATACATCTGAATAACAAGATTTATCAGACTTGGTTGCTGACTGATGAGCTGGGAAAAGGCTGGTGTGGCCAGGGCATTCCCAGGCAGGCACAGCCAGGGCACCTCACTCTCCTGAACAAAGCTGCATGCTCCCAGCACCCACACTAAAGCCAGTGGCAATGTTGTAGGAAGTCCACTAGATGTAGACACAGCGTTAGACTGTCGCTGATACAGGAAAACTGGAATCTGTCTTCTAGGGAAAATTACCTTTCAGTGCCATGAGAGGGGGCAGGTGCTTATAGACAGAAATTAAAAACCTTCTAAGGATTACACTTAGATGATCTTAGGTTTCATAATAACAAGAAGTGTGTTGACTAAGATCTTCTAATAATGTATTTTTTATTCAATCTGTTTTTTGAAGAAGTCTGCTTTGTTCTGTTGCATTATGGCTAAGTGCCACCAAACGCCACATTATCCTCTTAAGACTGCCCTCGTTTACCCTCTAAAGCCCCTGTCCCCTTTGCACCAGGGTCCCTCAGATTTGTCAGCTCAACAGGGCAGCCCTGGTGGCAGCTCATGCTGTGGGAAACAGTAGTGTACTCTTGGGGAACAGTAAAATATTGAGAAATAAATGGTGGGTAAATAATGCTTCAGCCCTAAGTCAATAAGGCTCTTTTTTGGAATGCAGATGAGGAATTCATCAAAAGAAGTCTAATGTAAACTTCTAAATGTTTAAATCATCTAAATGGTGCATAAGAAACACTGCTTGGCTATCCTCTGTCCTGGGCAATAGTGCAGAGCATCAGCTAGTGTAAATCCATCACAGCAAGGTATAGCAGTGCTAGACCATGCATAGGGCTGGCATGGTTGAGGAAACCTCCCTGTAGAAAGAGCACCCTGCTTGCAGTGGGACAGGTGAAAGGAATGAAAGGCTATTGCCAATGGCTTGTTAGAGACAGGCCCACTTTCCCTCTATCAGAAAGGTACTCACTGTTCATATTCTCCATTCATTTTCCAATGTGAAACAAAGTTAGGATAGCAAGTCTACCCTGCAGCACTTTCCCAGTGTCAAAGAATAGCAGGAAAAAATGTCTAGAGAAGAATAAAAAAATAAAATCATTAGCCAACTGATAATCTTCTTATAGATAAGACAGCAGCAAAGAGGAAAAGCTGCCTGCAGGCTAATGGTGCTTGCAAAGAATTGAGCACTTAAGAAGGCTCAAAATGAAAACTGGTAATTTTCGAAGACAAACATCAGATGCAATGGATAACAACAGATCAGTAAAACAAAATGGAAATAAAAAAGAATTAGATAAATAACAATTGAAAGGCATTTTGAGATTCCTTACCCATGCCCACACTTGGTGCCGAGGGCACCAGGTGCCAAGGGCAGTCCCATCCCGATCCTCAGCACAGCCATCACAGTATCCCCACCAACAGCTCACAAGGCCAGGAGGCAGGTTTGAGCAGTGGCCCTCCAATTATCCACTGTTTGCATGTGACTGGTGAATGGTTAACGTGCTTCCAGGTGGGGTTTTGGTATATGCCAGAGAAAATTTTCCCAAATCCTTCTTGTGAAAGGCTTGGGGGAGGCCACATGCAAGGCCCAGTTCCCAGCAGACAGGATGGCTGTGATTGCATCAGACTGGCTCCTTCTGCTCTGTCCTCCAACTTAAGCTGGGATTTGCGCCCACGAATGCCTCCACATGCCAGCACTACACTGCAGGTGTTGCAAACTAACCACCACCCTCCTACCACAGGAAAGAAATGTGGGTGACAAAACCATCATGATTTTTTCAAGCACTTTGGAGCTGAAAAAGCCCTAACTTTGCTGAGTGTAATAATGAAGGCACAGATTAGGTGCTGAGGATATGCAGGTCAAGCACTGTGCAAAGTGCTTGAGCTGCTTCCCAACCTCCACGCCAACGACCAGTTTCCAAACCTGTTTTAATGTGCTGGGCAGAGCCTTAAATCCCAATGAGGAAGTATATGGTTGCTCTGTAAATTCCCTGCTGGAAATAAAGCAATTCACATGAATAAACTGTGCTCCATGTCACAGACTACACAGCAGGGAAAAAAAGCCACGATTTGGGTATAATAGGAAAGGTCTCTCTGCTGTGGGTTGGGGTGGAGCTGCCTCACCAACACTGAGCAATGTACAAGCAGCTGCCTGGCAGCAATTCAAGTCAAAGTATGGAAACCTGCCCTCATACCTCAGGGCCAGGTTCTGCATTACACAGGCTGAAGGCTCTCTGAGACATATGAGCCACAAAAGACAGTTGGCTTTTTCTCAGTAAATTACTTTGGCAAGAGGTACTTTTTCCCAAAACAAAATTCCTTGCAACAAAATAATAACAATAACAACAACAACAACAACAATAATAATATTTTTCTTATTTTGTGAAAGTGTTGAGCTGCCTAATTGTTTTTCATCTAATATTTTGACATAGTGTTACCACAATAGCTGCTAAAACATTTACCTGCTAAAATCCCAGACTCTGATAAATCAGTGGAAAAGACATTGAGACACTGTGACAATAACTTCACAAGAAAGCACAAAGAATAATACACACAATTATGCTAATTCAAGAGAAATCAGAGAATTTAATTTGTTTTTAAATGTTTGGAGTTTTAAGACTTTTCTTCTAACAGCAATGTTGTTTTTTAGCCAGCTTTTCTCAAATGTGCTTTCAGGAGTTATCCACATGCTCAGTGT
The DNA here is from genome assembly GCA_013390105.1 of Tichodroma muraria. Taxonomy (NCBI): domain Eukaryota; kingdom Metazoa; phylum Chordata; class Aves; order Passeriformes; family Sittidae; genus Tichodroma; species Tichodroma muraria. Next base: position 12,662 of record WAAG01045148.1, read on the forward strand.
TTGCTGCTGCCTTCGAAGATTGTAATCTCATTCAAGTAGACTCATCTTCTCCCATGTTTGCAAAGCACTTGCACAACTCTGAGTGTCATCGGAGTTAAAAACAACAGAACAACCCATCAACACAAAGATCAAACACAAGATAAAAAGGAAAAAAAAAGTCTTTCCATGACATTTGAGTGAAAACATGTTTCCAGAAAGGAAAGATGGATAGTATAACCTAAGATTCACACAGTGATCCAGTTTAGTGTCTTGGGACACTGAATTTAATGGGGAGAAGCACACAAGCTCTGTGCCCACCTCTGTGCCTGTGTGGCAGCACCGTGAGTGCACAGCCCTGAACCTTCCCCTGCTTAGTGTGGGCACACAGCCCAGTCAGGAGGCTGGGCAGGCCCACCACAGACTCCTCAAATAACTAACATTACCTAGACCCCTCCACTGCTGGGTTTTTGTTCCTCTCTCTGCCTGTGCTAAGCTGTTTACTGCCTCAATATCATGTATTGCTCACTGGAAAAATCACAAGCAAAAATAAAGAGATTGCCTATTATAATGTACTTACTGAAGGAAGGTTTGACCTGTATGTGAACTGAAGGGAGTGGTGGCTAAGGAAAGGACATTCACATACACACAGCCTACATCTGGGGCATTTGTGAAGCTGCCTCTACCTTTTCTGAAATATTTCAGGGGTTCCAAAGTGAAAAATGTTAAAACGCTGGTAACAAGGAGCATTTATATGGCTCAGTGCAGTGTCATGTATCAAAGACCTAGCCAAGAAGTCCTAAGCTATATAAATGCCATACTTCACTTGGATTAATATAACCCTTGTCTCACAGGAGTTAAAAAGCAGTTTAGGTATCTTGGTACACTGATGCAATATGCTGGGCAGACATAAAGTACTGTTTAAAAGGGGAAGGATTGGATGATTAAAGCTATGCAATTTACTCGAGGTCAGAAAAATACCTGTGGTGGAGACAGTCTCCCAGTATCACCCCAATGAGCCATGCATTCGCACAGCCCATCTCCCCTGTGTATCTGTGTAACATGCAGAGGTAGGAGAGGGGTCAGCAAAGCACCCAGCAAAGGGGAAGAATACATTAATATCTCCTCTGCAGATTAAACAACGGTTACAATTTGGTGACAATCTCCTCAAGTCTCTGAACGCCTTCAGACATATCCCCAGCCTGACCTTTTAAACCTGATGGTAATCAGGCAGGAGAGCTCAGTTCTTTACTTTATGTTGTTAATGTGATCAAGCATACACAGATCCCTGCTACCCCTCCTGATTATTTGTCAGATATATCTATGTCTTATCCTTTATTCAGAGCAGAAAGCATCCAAATGTCATTAAAGCCTGCCCTTACTGTCCAGGGACAACTATTTAATGGAAAAGGTCACAAGAGCAAAGGGAGCTTTTAGACATTGCCAGGTGAACAACTGAAACAGCACCAACTGGCAGGAGACAAACTTCAACTTGTGGTGTAAGATGCACAGAACGGGCTATAGTTACTGGGCTACCGATACAAAGAGGACAAATACAAGAGATAAACTAATGGTTTCAGCAGAAATTATGGAGCAAAAGACCAGAAGTCCTTTGACTAGGGCCACCAGGGCAGGGGTTTTGCAGCTGGTGGGTGCAGTGTTCCCCAACCCCTGACTCATGGCAAGGACCCAGGGTTAAAAAAACTTGTTGACGTGTGACTACAATTTCCAGCCTGCTTTCTCCTCCACCATGCCATAGCCTTCTCACCCAAGGAGCTGCATTGCTTCATGCAATGTTATTTGAATGTGTATTTATACTCCCAAGTTCAGTAAACTGGCAGGAACAACCTGTCTTCGGGCTGAGGGATTTTCTACTTTTTGGAAATTTCAGTGTGCTGTTCTGAGTGTGGCTGCTTTTCAAAAGTACAGACTCTTGAGTGCAAAGGACTGGATTGCATCCACTGCACACTGCAGCTTGTCATTGCTAAGGGCAGATGACCTCTTTCGCTCACTCTAATTCCAAAACACGCATCCTGTTGTGCAGTACTAAATACTTTTTGGCACACAATGTGTAACAGATATGGTATATAGATTAAACAAGCAAACAAACAATTCAGTTCTTCCTGGAGAGTTTTAGCATGTGATGAGTCTGTCACATGTCAATTATTCAAAACAAACTCAACGAATGTGTGCCAAGGTGGTTCAAAAATTACTTGATGCAGGGGCCTCACTGAGTCATGACTGAAATCTGTAGCAGTCATGGTATGGAGAAGGTGCCATTCCAGCCTCCTTTTCAGCATGTCCAGGTGCAGATAGATGGAACTTCACAGACTTCCCACAAGCACTGGGACTTTCCCTTCCCACCTTCCTGCAGTGTCTGCTTCATCTTCTTCTTCTTCCCTGACATGTAACCATCCTCATTCTTCACTCTCCATTATTTTTTCCCCTTCCCTGCCTGACCTCTGCCTCCATGCTGTGCTCTCCTGCTGAGCCACTACTTCCATGATCCCTGCTGTGTGTAGCAGATGGAAGAACAATGGGTGGGAAAACCCTACAAGCAGGGAGGAAGTGACTCTGGACTGGCTGCTAAGGAAAATGGAAGAGATCATCAGGTGTTGCAAGCTGCCTCTTTCACTTTAAGGAGAACTTTGGATCAAATAAAGACAGGTCCACCTNCTATCGTTCTGCCAAAACCTTTGTCTGATATGTGTGTGCAGTTTCCTTTGGAGGAATGTAGCCATATCCTTCTTAAAATTTTCCTGCATAAAATGAAGGCATAATATACAATACAGCAGGTTGAAGACATATTGAAGATATTTACTACATTCTGCTTATGTAGATGGTGCTGGTTTAGCCATCTTTATTCACAATAATTAACTGTTGCATTGCAATTGTCTTTAGCACCAAACAAAAGTTGCTCTGTACTTCTTTACCCAATGTATTTTTAAGCTACTCAGTGCTTAATACAAGTTTGTAACCTGCAGGCTCAAGTCTTGTGGAGATTCATACACATGAATTATTCATAAACTAAGGAACTATGGCTATTAACATAAGTAAAACTACTTGAAAAGTAGCTCACACTTCAGTTTTGTTCAGGAATTGACCTTAATTTGCTCTTCAGACCTAGACTGCCTTATTAGGAAGCTTTCTTGTCTGTTTTTTTAATTCGTTTTATATAGGTAGGAAACAGATAAAAAAGGTCTCCAAACTCTATAAATCTTATAAGTTNCATGCATGTTGAAGAAACTGTTTTGTCAAGCTGTACAAGATCCTGAATGATGCCAACAGACATCAGTTGTGGGGAGTGGGAACCAGGGAGGTTGACACTGCTCTCCATTTGTCACTGAGGTGGTGGGAACCACCAGGAATGGCCACTACTGGGAGAACATCACCAGAACAAAGCCCCCAGAATTGCAGCTCACCTTGCTCAGAAGTGTAGAGAACACTACAAAAATAAATTAAATATAATAAATAGATTTTTCTATAAATAGAAAATAAATAAGATTTTAAAT
>WAAG01045148.1:16248-57855 GCA_013390105.1 Tichodroma muraria
TAAAATTTTCCTGCATAAAATGAAGGCATAAAATACAATACAGCAGGTTGAAGACATATTGAAGATATTTACTACGTTCTGCTTATGTAGATGGTGCTGGTTTAGCCATCTTTATTCACAATAATTAACTGTTGCATTGCAATTGTCTTTAGCACCAAACAAAAGTTGCTCTGTACTTCTTTACCCAATGTATTTTTAAGCTACTCAGTGCTTAATACAAGTTTGTAACCTGCAGGCTCAAGTCTTGTGGAGATTCATACACATGAATTATTCATAAACTAAGGAACTATGGCTATTAACATAAGTAAAACTACTTGAAAAGTAGCTCACACTTCAGTTTTGTTCAGGAATTGACCTTAATTTGCTCTTCAGACCTAGACTGCCTTATTAGGAAGCTTTCTTGTCTGTTTTTTTAATTCGTTTTATATAGGTAGGAAACAGATAAAAAAGGTCTCCAAACTCTATAAATCTTATAAGTTAGACTGAGCTTTCACGACAGCTGTAACACTGTAGACAGCATCTTAAGCCAAAGGGTTCCCCTGCCTCTCCCACTGCCCCAACATTTAATACTTTCTGTGTGACAGTGAGGAGGCAGACAGGATGACTTAAATGCCATTAATGTTTACAAGACCCGTCTATGAAGCCTTAAATCAGTGAGGCTCAGCTGTCATCCTGTGCATTTGCATTTGTAGTGAAAAAGCAAATCCCTGATAATTCTTTGATTTTTCTCAAACAGAGAAAGCAGAGAATATTTTAAAGAGCAGTGAAACAGAACTCAGCCGTCACATTCACAAAGTGCCATACATTCATCTTGCTGTTAAGAACTGTAAGAAAAAAATCTTCTAAGAGCAAAGTTTTTCCTGCTTACAAAGTAAACAGTGAAATAAAAACTGGATTACCTGTCATATCAGGAATGTATCACTGATTTTTCAGGGTGTCCAGACATTTTATTCTAGAAGACCTTCACCAGTTTCTCTGGATTCAAGCTGCAGTAGAAGTAATGGTAAAGAGTTGTAGCCCAAGGTCCCTTTTACTTACTACATGCTAGAAAAATTTAGAAAAAGGACAGCTCTTACAAACTTAAAAATTTGCCAGTTGCAGTTGTGACTTTCACATTTTAAAGTAACAAATAAGCCAAAATAATTCTGAAGCTTTATTTGCTTTTGGGTTATCTACCATCCATTTACCATGTGAGGTGGCTGTAGCACTGCAGAGCAAGACTCTCTGCAGTCACAGGTTGCAGCATAAAGACTAACTCCCTGCTCTCAGAACTGGCAGTTCATTAGCAGCAAGTTTATCAACCTTACCACAGGCTGTGAGCCCTCTGAATTTTTCATTATCTCCTCCCTTTAAGAGCACAAAACCCATAATTTTTTCCACACAAGCAACAGACCATGGGATTCAAGGGAAGAAAAGTAAATTTTGGACTTTGATCAATGTCTTTGATGCAGTTTAAGAAATTTCACAGATTGAGACACATTCCTGCACTTCCAATCCAAAACTCCCTTAGTTTCAGACAGGGAAGAATATTCCTCACTATACTCTCTATCCGTTGCCCTTCAGCTGAGGACAATGCAGAATGGCCCAGCTCTCCATAGCTCTGGGAATGTGTGATTTTGCATATTCACCTGGTTGTGTGGGTGAAGCAGTATCACCCCCAACAGATTAAGAAAATTAAATTATTTTTTCTCTCTGTTGTCTCAGGAAGCACTTGCAAACATTGCAGGACACAGGAATGCAGCCTGGTTTTCTTCTGTACCTTATCAAAATGTCCTGGCCACTAAGCTCTGACAACAGCTCCACTGCCACTGCCTGTCCTGCATCCCTGGCTGAGTGTCTGTCTGGCTCAGCAGGATGGTTGGAGGGGGTAGGTCTCTCCCTGCACACACTGTTTCATGTCAACATCTTCATTTTCTGGAAGCAGCATTTCCTCCAGGTTTAGCAGGCCTTATCAACCACTAATGTCCAGTAAACTCTGCTAAATGTATCTTTCCTTACTTTATTATAAAGTTTTGATTAAGGCTTTAGGAAAACAAATTTGGAAAGACATTTAAAATATTTACACAGAGATGAGTATCTCTTAACATATTCTAAGGTAGCTAAGCCAAACCGCTGCTCCTTAGATGCTGATGGATCTGGATAAACAAGGAAACAAACAGCTTTCCAGACTCACCAGGATCTCTCATTGCCTTTACAGTTCTTCAGGACTTTTTTTTCCTCCACAGTACACACCTGGCTTGATTCAAAGTGAAGGCACCTCTGAGATGTCCACCTCAATACTTAATAACATTTCAGACAGAGATTTTTTCCTTTAATTCACATGGCCTGAAAATAATTACACAACCAAGGCTAATTGCAATTTTTTGCTTGTGTTCTGCACAGCCTGTAGTACTGTCTCAGGTTTTAGTACAGGTTCACAGTCTTTTTTCAGTACTGTTAGGAGGATATAAAATTAACCTAGCCTTGGTCATTTCTCACACAAGTTAACCAATATCATTTTAAGCTCTTCTAGGATCATACCAAAACCCAGCCTTTGGAGCCTGGATCCCAAAGGAAAGAAGGTGTCCACAGGGAGACCCTGATTCAGGCACCAAATCACTTATGATGATGGATATACTTTCTACATCAGCTCAAAGGCATTTCATCGTGTGCTATAAATGCATCCTCAACACCCAGGTCAGCTCGTTGGGAACATATTGCTGGAGCCAGATAGGTCTGATGGTTAAGGAAGTGCAGAGCTTGCAGTCAGGACTTACAGGTGCCTGGTACCTTGCTATCAGCTTGCTCTCTGCTTTTCTAGTGCAAAGCTGACCTCTTGAAGCTCCCTTCTCCCTTTGTGTTCTCCCTTGTACTTCAATCCGCACAGCTGCATGACAAGACACAAGTGGGGCAGCCTTGCAAAGCACGAACCTTGAATAAATAAACTGCAAGGAGAGAAATGAATCCTGACTGGCTTCTTGCATCTCCTGACGAAAGCCGTATATCCTGGCAGCCCGCGTGTCTCACAGCTCCAGAGGGATTAGCGTGGTGTTTACCTGCTCTTTCCCAGGCTGAGCAAACGTTTGATCTTGCTAATGTGTACACGAGTTTTTGACAGTTGCCATAGCACAACAGGAACTCTCCCTTCTCTCCTGTTGTTTGTGACCTTTGAGGACTAACCAGCCAAGCTTTCTGACAGCATCAAAAACGCAGCTCATTTTAAATTAACTTCCAGGGCAAAAAGGGCTGCTTTCAAAGGTTCAGTCACTGACTGAGTTGGGTATACCTCCATCAGCAAGCATCAGATGCCTTTTAGAGGAGGAAAGGGCTTTTCTTCTCCCAGAAAACAGGGAACCGGTTGGCTTTTGGGGATTTTTATGGAGAAAGAATCAGAAAGGTGGTACTGCTGTGCCTACACCTGCACTGGAGAAATGGGGAAACACTTCCCTCTCCCATGGGAATTCCATTTAGGTATTGACGACTATTTTGTGCATGGCATTTAATACTTGTCTCCTGGTAGAGACTAATGTTCCATTGTGTCCCTGGGCACTTCATGTAAAGTGATATTTCACCACAATAAAAGCAAGGTGCTGCCAAGAACACGCAGTGTGGGGTTGCAGAACAAAATTGTGAGTTTCCTGGTGTATCACAGGTAAAATAAGGGTAGACCTACAGAACCAACTATGCACTGTGTATGTCACAGCAAGGGCCCATAGCATTGCTGTCTGCATAATACTTCCTTTTCTTCATATTACCTTCACTATGCTGCTTTCATATACTTGAACAGGCATATATTAAACAGGATTTATAAGGGTTAGGGGTCAGAACAAATACCAGCTGACGTGATGGTACAGCAGTGAGTCATGTACCACGATTGAATGCCCTCCCCCACTCCACAACATCAACAGTGTCCAGTGTCTGGGTAGCACATTCACTAAGTGAGAGCACGTAGAAGCTTGGACAGCCCTCTGGGATTGAGTGGTGGGAGGTGAGTACTGCTTCACACACAGGTGCTGGCATGTCCAGTGTCAGAAAATTAAAATTAAGAAATGAAAAATGCCTTTGCTACCATTTTCACTCTTTGTGAAATGCTGATCATAAAAAGCAGATAAGGAAACAAAAAAGAAAAGAAAAACATCTCCATACACTAGTTTCAGTAAACTGTGTGTGCTGTCATTTAAATAAAAGCTGAAAGAGAAAACAGAATTTTTCCAGCAGTAATATCCTATGTCTTTAATGGCTCCACTTATCTCGATCTTATTTTGGCTTGGCACTGCTGGTGTAATGTCAAACACTAGCATCAGCATTTTAAATTTATCAGATTCTGAGGATTATCTGTTGAAATAAACAGACTATCCAAAGTGGCAACATTAAAAGCATTGATGGAGCCTCAAATAGAAGTGGTGGGTGCTTTGCAGTGCTAAGTTAAATAACAACAGAAAAATTCATTCTGTAGATGTCATGCCCTGTGCAAGAAAACTGAATTCCCACAGCCCCATTTCAGGTCATAAAAGTCTGGTGAACAGAAAACAGCAAGGTAAGTCCTATTTCAGTTCACATCTAAAAGTCATGTCCTGGTTTAACCCCTTGATCCTCATTAAAAATCTTGGTATACTTTTTCTTAATTTGGAAGTGGAAAAAAAAAGGAGGAACAGAGACCAGAAGTGTTCTCAGTCTTTAATTTACCTACTCACAAGCAGCAATGGCTGCTTCTTCCCTGGGCTTGCACAATGAGGTTAAAAGCCTAAACAAGGAGGAAGCCAGGTACTTTGTTATTCCCTGACTTCTCCAGAGGTGGGAGTGACAGGTGAGGTGAGAGGTGAGATGAAGATGCTTTGCTGAGCACTGATCAATGTCTTGGTGAGTTGAAGGGTAAAACCTCTGATGCACTTTTATTTTTGAGGTTATACCTTTAATCAGCAGCTTTATATCTTTCAATCACACTGGACGTGCATGCAGAGAAATTTCATGTTACAAATCAAGAAGTCATGCACTATACTCACACAGGTAAAAGGAGAAGTAAGATTCCCCCTTTTCTCCTGGACTCTTAGAGCTCTACCTTTCTTCAAGGAACTGTCAGTCCTACTCAGCTGCTGTTTGCATGGTAATGTGCAGTCCATCTCACCTGGAATAACCAAAGGTATCCTATAAATATTTTATCAAGCTGCCTTTTCACAAGCGGTCTTATCACTTCCTGTAGCCCTGATACCTAAAGGACTTAATTAACTATCTAAAAATGGCACAATGATTTTGCAAAAGATAGCTAGCAAGTTGTCACTACGTAAATCTGTATTCACATTCTTACAGCTGTTTCAGTAAGACTGCTTTGGCTTAAAACTGAACCTGATCATACTATCTGTTTTCTAGACTGCTTGATTAAATTAGTTTCTTTTCTTATTTCTGAGACATTCACAAAGGACTCCTGTTTCCCCTCAGCCTGACTTTTGTCTAGGTGCCAGATAACTTACACAAACTAACCTGCTTGTGAACAGTTGATTTCGACTGGCGAGCTAAGCTGCCTGGCCCATCTCCAAAGAGCTGCTTGGAGCCCTCTCTCACAGGTCTCCTGTGACAATGAGCAAACAGCACACCCAGGCTCATGTGTGTCCTCGCAGACAAGGGCCAGTATCTCGTTTCATGACTGCAGAGAGAACTTGCCACTTAGCCCTTCCAGTGCTGCACAGGCTGTGCCAGTGCGCGGCCATTATGAAAGTACAGCTTGTACTTGCCAAAAGGTTCTTCAGCTCATTCTAAAATTAACTATAAATGCAAAATTTGTCTGCCTTTTCCAGCTTTGCCTTTTGCCAGCCTAAGTTTTTCTTTAAACTGACAGATCATATCCCCTCAGAGAAAACAACCAAGAGACAATTTTGGTATAGACAGGGTTAGAAAACTCATTTACAAACAGACACTTTTAGCTTGGCTGGATTTAATGAAGTGACATGTCAAAACAATAAATATTAAAAGAGCACAAAGGTTGATAGTAGAAGAAAGTTTTTCATTAGAAAATATCAGAAAGCTCTTGTAGAGAAAGGACTGCTATTGAATTCTGTCAAAGTCTGTGTGTGAGGTCTGTGCATGACTATGAATTTTAATTTATGGACTAAAGGGAGAAGATTGGTAGAGGATCTTGGAGACCCCAGCTATTGATCAGAAAGAAGAAAAAAAAAGAAGGAAGGGAGAGCAGAGAAGAAGCAGAACTGGGAGAAAGAATGATTCTTGTAAAAGTCATCAGATAGAAGGTATGGTTAATGAGTTTCCACGTAGGAAACTAAGAGATACCAGTGAGAAACAACTGAGAAATTGATGTACAAGAAGTTCATGAAGTCCAGAAAATAAAATCTGGGAACTGGAACTACTGTGCAGAATCTAAAAATAAATACTGTAGAGAAAACTAAACCACAATCAAATAGCAATCAAAATTTGATCTCTGAGATTGAAATAATAATGAGACAAGAGAAATAAACAGCAGACTGCGGTAATCTCTTCAGTAGTGGTGATGGCATAGAAAAAAATTTCTTAAGGTTACGAGAACAGATATTAACAATATAGGAAGATAAGTACTACAAATGAAAATGGAAGGTTTTTAGTTCCCAGATATCAACTAGACATGAAAATCAGATATCTAGTTTGATAGCCATGAAATTTTTTTGCAGTTGAGAAATACATTCCTAAACAAAGAAAGATTTTGTATCTGGTCTTGTTAAAACATAGAGCTACCACGAAAGTGGTGGCTGCAGAAGTTAGTCTTGCCTCATGTAGGGTTAAATTAACTAGAAGGATCAACAAAAAGAGCCCATATTAAAGATTATTCCAGAAGGGAAATCTGTAGGATACAGGAAGAGCTAATGAATGAAGTCACAGGTGCTGAGGAGTTCAGAAAATCAAATGAGACTTGGGTGCTAGACATAAAAAAAAGTGCTACTCAAATCTTCACATCAAGAAAAGGAGAAAATTTTAAAGAAGGGTCCTAAAATTGTTTAGGTAAATAGCCACATTAAAAATGGGAATATATAAAAACCTAAATACCAGGAAAAAAGACCTTTTAAAAAATTCAAGGTTAAACAGACACCTATTCTAAAGGCTGAATCTGTATCTCTTTATAGCTATTCTGCAGTGCCTATCCCTGTATTATAAAAAATCTTTCACTCTTTCATTCCACAGATGGCTACTCTTGGACAGAGTTCACGTCCACTTCCAGAAATGATCCTGTGGCACACCTTTGTTCTCAGCTTGCCCCAGCTGTCTTTAACAAAAAGTATTAATGTGTCCTCCACCAGCCAAATGGAAGGAAGGCGACCAGAAAAGGTGTAGACCTCAGCCTAGCCATGGGCTCAGATGGGACTGACTGGAACCATCCACATTCCCTTTTAAGTCCTTTCTCATCTTTGATCTGTTGCTGCCTTCTGGCTTTGCTATGTAATAAGGATACTACTGTTTTCAAATATTACAGGTTTCTGCTGCTCTTTCAACACTGCCCTGAAATTATTGAACAGAAGTACCACAGTAGCAATTTACACAAATGGTGGAAATGCAAGTTATAGACCCCATTTTCTTTCATTTTCACTCATTGTTCAATAATTCACACATACTCAAGATTTCAAATTACTTTCAAGTTCTATGACTAATAGGGTGTGGAGCTATAATTTACTTACATGAATGTTTCATTATTTCCTTTCCAGTGAATTTGGAGAAGGTATCACAAAACTTCAATTCCTTAGCATTGCAACAGGAATCCAGTGACTGAGCTGAAATTTGATTCTAATATGTAAATTGTGTCCACCTGCAAAAGGAAAAGATTGCACTGTAGTTTCACTTCATCATTACGTTCCATTTACCAGGACTGCTTCAGATGCATTTCGAGAAGGTCCCAGTGCAAAGAAGAGTAAAATAGGGCATGTGAAACATCAATTATTAAAATATAATATTCATTACAATGCATGTAGTCACTAGGAATGGCTAATGTGCTCAGAGACACATGTTGGTCTTGATTAACAGATATTAACTGATGCACTGATATTTAGACAGAATAAGTGCTGGGTATAAAAGAAGTGGTATTAAAAAAGCACCCACTTAGACTCAATAAAAAAAGAAAAAGAAATGTTATGTATTAATATTTTATTCTCTGCCATTAGAGCTGTAAGGTTGAAAACCATTCCTTAGGTTTTATCCAAAAAAAGCTCTATCATTTCTGTATTGTAGCATCTTAAAATTTACAAACTTTTGAATATTTTGTTTCCCTCCCATTCCCTGCTCACTCCTAAGACTGCCTTTCCCCTGCTTTCAAATCTACTGTGGCTCTTGCTCTCTCAGAAAGACCAGCTGAAACTCTTTGCTGACTTGTCCCTAACCACTGCAACGTTAGCCCAGCTCTCTATCTGGGCCAGAGCACCTTACCACTCTAGCCAAAGGGCTATGGCTGCCAGAATTTATGTTATGTACATCTGCAGACCTCTACATGCACACTCACAATTTACAGCCATCCTTCACCAGCCAATGCACAAGCTCCCTCACTGCCCCAGCCCTTACCCAGGGACAAAACGCCCTGGATGGCAGCAGCCCACACAATGTCTTATCTTGAGGAGCTCTATGAAGACTAGCCACAACAAGTCAGCATGTGAATGGCAATTCCCCAGAACTGTTGCAATGAAAGGCAAACCTGGAGACCTGGGATATACAGCCAGTTCCCTGGAGAGACTGCCTAACGAAGGGAGGGGATTGCCAGTGTTGTTTTTAAAGAACAGGTTGGACAAAAAAGCAACAGAACTGGCAGAGCCAGAGATAAATAAGCCTGCCTTTAGGCAGGGGCAGGCATTCAAAGACATGGTACATTCTCCTCTGCTTCCTATCATCTGCCTAGGTAGACTGATTTCTGGCATATTTCTTAAGCCTTCTCTTTGTGCCCACTCTAATTTGGATGAACCAGCAGAGAGGTGCTAGAGCAGGAATCAGGAGGAACAGGCCATGTTTTCTCCTTCCGTGCTGCCTCACTGTTTGACCTTGAGCTTCTCACATCTTGCTGTGTTCGCCAAGACTGTGCATCTACAAATAAAACTCGTGGTAATTCATCTGCGTCATAGAGCTAAGAGTTTGGATTATAATCATTGTGAAAAGAAATCTTTTTTTTTTCTTCTTCTTCTTCTTCTTTCACTAAAAGATTAATCACATGAAGCAAGAGGAAAATAAATTCTAACGTGAAGAATTACTACAGCAGGATTTGAGTCACAGAAATGTATGCTTACACTGCATAAAATCAAACTGGGCTTTGCAGTGCTGCTTGTATTTTCTAATGGACACACCAATACATTGTCCCACACGTTTTACTTGTGTTGAAGAAACCTCCAAAAACATTCCTGAAACTGTGGGAGGACTCATGAGAAGTAGTGAACAATCACCACTTCAATTAAGTTCACCTACAGCTGCAACTGTCTGAAAAGCAAATTTTCTGAACCCTCGTTTTTCCCAAGTGATGCCCAAGAGAGCACGAGAGATTTCAACACCTCCTTAGTCTGAATTCCTGAGTATTCAGAATATGCAGAGCAAGGAACCTTGGTAGTGCAGTAGCATTTTAAGTGGTTGACTTTCCCCCATATTTATGATTATAAGGACTAAAATTCTTTTGGAAGTAATGCAATTCCCTATGGCCATTCATTGATGCTAACTGTGGATCTGTCTTAGGCAATCCACTAGCAAGCTCCTACCAAAGTGGGATTAAAAAGTATATTTATACTGTAATGTCATGTTATAAAATTGGAATTTGGATTGATTATTTTTGCAGAGCCAAATTATTTTGTGTGAACATGTACTAGAATCAACATCCTCTCCCACCTTGCACTGTGCCACTGTTCATTTCCCAAAGAGATACTAAGTGGGAATAAAAATCATGACAAGCACTCTGACCGCTGTTCATCCCAAAATCCATTACTTAAATAAATTACCTTTTCTGTTGACCAGTAGCTCCAGCACCCGATGTTAGGAAGGCTGAAAGTCAGGGACAGAACTATCTGTTTTATCAGCTGCATTTTGTCACTCCAACCACATCACAATTCATTCTACAAAAAGACATGAGATAAAAGCAAAGGGTGAATGTGGAACACAGAACTGACACAAGCATTTTCAAATGGTATGGAAATCTAAAATACTTAAAATGTTTGTTTTCATCAATATTTAAACAATATGAAGCTGTTTGGGTTATATCTTGGGTTTCACTCTTCATGAAGCCTAGATGATTGTAGATCCTACTTCTTTTTATGCCCTCTTTATTCTGGTAAAATTAAAAGATCTTTATTTTAACAAAAGAGACTGCCTGCCTTCAAAGTGCTCTGTCATTTGTGTGTTTCTAAAATGGCAGATGTGATTTTTGGGCCCAAAATCAGAGTTGATAAGACATTAAAGCCCTGTGTGCAACGTCATTAAAGTCTTGCCTATAACTGAACTTTTTTTGTTGCACATTAATGTTCAGATGTTATTTTAATGTGGAAGGACATAGTCCATGCAAAACCTTGAAAATGGAAAATCTACTCGTTGTGTCATGGGTCCCAAAAAATAAAGCACACAAATATAAAAAATACCAACCTACAGTTGCACTGAATCATCTGTTTCTCCTTGGTTAAAGGAAAGAATAACAAGAAAACCTGGGTAGTAGTGATTATTAAACAACTACTTTACAACTTCAGTAAATTTGCAGGTTTAAGAAATCAGCTATTTTCATTTCAAATTTCTCAGTACACAATTTCTGAAATGCAAAAGCATCCAGATTTTGAAATTTTCATCTTATTAAACATTTGGATCAGTGTTCTAGGCTCTGTTTTTGTCTCAAGTCCTGGTGATTATTCCAGCATAATTACTGAACCTTGGTTTTGGTTTTGTATTTATAACATTTGTTATGTGCAAATGGAAGTCCTCTCTGGTTCTTTTTTCATCTCTCTTTCGTTTGGTCCTTCATTCCTATATCAGAAACCTAGAAAAATATCCTTCTGAAATAGGAATAGAGACACAAATCTGATTTAATTCAGGTGTCAAAATTATGGAGTAGAATTATATGCCAGAAGATGTGTGATTTTCAGGTATTTTCTCTTCCCTGAAATGCTTCTGTCTCATTTAAAACATTAATTCAAAGCCTGAGGGGGCAGCCCATCCTACACTCAATACACTGGGCTGAAAATGAAATTCTTTACTAACAAGATGCGACAAACCCTTGCTGCCAGAAATCAATATATTGCTGATGTCTGCTTGTTTTGTAGCTTTAATCCAACAGCACATTGCTCTGCAGGCAGGTCCTCCTATTTAAAGGAGGCAGCTCAGGAGGGAATGTATTATTATTAAATATACATAGGAACAAAGAAACATCCTGACTGTGTTTTTTCCAAGCACTTGTGCATAGGTACAATACTGTGATTGATGTTTCTATATCCATGCACTAATAGCCAAACGGATTTTCAAATTCACGAGAGCCATTGGAGAACACCCAATTCCCCTCCATTCACCCAGATGTTGTAAAAGCAGCTGAGTGATGGCTGATCCTGGGCTAGCTCTTAAGCTAAAGCATGTTTGCTCATTCTTGGAAATGGCATTCTCAGTATTAGGAGGAGGAGTTCTATTAAAAAGTATTTGACCAAATAGATTTTCAGCCATGTGTAAATCTTCATTAAAACCCTCTTTAAGAGCATCATCAGTACCTAGTAAAAGGTGTAGACCTATTTCCCACAACTGAAGAAAACACATACTTGCTTTGTATCCACAAAATGTGGGGTTTTCAGTGTTCTCTCATCTTACTGTACTGTCATTCAGCTGAAGAGAGCTTTTAGTGTTTCCTCTGTAAGCAAACTCCCTGGTGGGACTTGAGCCCACTTCTTACACCTTCTGTAACAAAGACTTTTCAGTCTATGCATCCTGTTCTTTTCTTTAGCTTTCAAAGAGCAAAGCCTTTTTGATAGCAGTTTTCTGGGAAAGTAGGTAAGATTCATGGAGTGACCCACAGTGTGAATGTATCTGTGGAACACTCACATGAAGGAGAAGAGAGACTTTCTTATCCCAAACCACTCTCCTTGATGTGCTCCTGATGCGCACAGGCACAGCCTTCGCTCCTGCCCTTCTCTTCAGTCATGGTGCATTTTGTGTTTCAGCATCTGGAGGAGCTGCCAGGATGCCCTGATCTGCCCCTGCAGCAGCCACAGGAGGTAGGTGCAGAGGAGGCAGCCTCAGGCATGCATCTGCAGTTACTGCAGGCTAGAAAATCCTCCAGGTCACGGCACTGTGGGAAAGATCCCCTGCTGTTGAAGTGTATGTATGGCTCACACATCTCAAAATATGAGTAAAATAAACCTTCTTTGATGGACAGTTTTATTCAGCATCCTTCATCAAAGACTAAAGTAATAGCATGAAAACATAAGAAAGTTATATCTAAGTAACAAGATGAAAATAAGCTTGCTTTAATGAGATGAATGAAGTTTTATTATGCTCAGTCATCATTTTCTAAACTTGATCTTAATTTCCTTTCATATATGAAGTTCCTACTATATAAAATCATATTTGCTTTCCTGTGCTTGTCCCTACTGTCTGCTTTCCAGGTTGCTTTGTAATTTACTGTAATCCTCCTGTGGGTGAATCACCCTTCATGCTGGTGTCTTCTGCCAGAAATACTTTTTGTGTCCTGGTGCACTTTACTGAACTGTGTTCTTCCAGAAAGTGACTAATGGCTCCACTAAAAATCAGAAGTAGTTTAAGACCAGTAGAAAGTTTTCTGTGATAGAGAAATAACTTTAAGGTCCAAGACAGCTTTGGAGGGCTCTAGCAAATACACTTTAAGAACCAAAACATTCAGGGAAAAACATATAACACAAGTATTGTGAATCTTCAGTATCACTTGTACTCCCTGGGTATTTCTGTGAATAATGCCAGCCAAAGGTGGCACATACACCTGCCACAGCTGCAAGCAGAGTGCCAAGTGACTCCAACTGGGACTGGCTCAAGAGCTGTAGCTCTTGTCAAATACCCTGTGAATAAGAGACCGGCTGGGATCAGTTCAAACACCACTAGAAGACTTTCTGTAGGACTGACACTGCTGAAGAAAACTGCTTTTCCCTTTTTACTTTTTGCTGTAAAAGTTTCACACTCTTGATGACCCTTTTGGTGCACAATTCTCCCAGGCAAGGAGGGGCTGAGAGGCACAGCTCCCGTCTGGGTGTTGCTTAGGACCAGGTTAAACTCCCAGAGCAAGAGTCCCTGGGCCAGAACGACCCACGGCGGCTGTGAGATTTCATGTCCATCGACCGATTCACAATGGGTGAAGACCATTGCTCCCAGTGGGTCCGTGTTGATGTTGTGCAGTCTGTTCCCCAGAGAAGAGCCTTCAGTCTGGAATGGGTGGAGCAAGGGGGGTTTTAACCAAGCAGTGGGTCTTGCTCGTTCTGATGGGTAGAGATGCTAAAGCACAGGGCAAAGCTTTAGAGGGGATATGGTGATACTGGCTGCAGGGGTCATGAAACTCAGTCCTAAGCCTGCTGGCATGGAAAAGGAGGTTTTCTCTAGACTTAGAATTCTTTGATATTGCAGAAAGCTGCACAGCCCAGGATCTGTTATTCAGTCCACTTCAGTCCATTTTTATGTCGAATCTCTGGCACTACTCAGACTCTTGCTGGAAAATTCCTATTATTGTGAAATACCTCTGAGACAATAAAGAACATGGACACTCCAGAGGAGCTGGAGAAATATCCTCAGATATGAGATATCACAGGACAGCTCTCTTTTTCTAAAGTTAAGTTTATTTTAGGGCATTTTTTGCACTCGAGTGAGGTACAGATGAAATTTCTACAGATTTTATTTATTGCCTCTGCCACTGGTCATTGAAAATGACACTCTTTGTAGTTACAAACAACTCATACAGCATGGAAAAAGCCAAGCCTTTGGCTCATGTGGATTGATGGAAGTAGGCTGATCCCACATGCTGAGGAGCTCTCGTGACACTGAGCATCACCATCCTCCAGCTTTCACACCAGCAGGCAAACAGTCGACACTCACTTCAGAGGCACCTGGAGAGCCATTTGAAAGTCTGCTTCAACCAACAGTAAATTATTTTGTGCTATTGTGCTTTAAGCTCTTAAGGAGCTTTTTTAAATGCTCAGAATATAAAGCTCCGAATATGGTTTTCTAAATGTCAGAATATAAAGCATAATCAGACAATCTCCATATAGAGAGGTGTGTTATAAATAGAGCTGTGCCAAAGTATTGATTCATAAGGCTTTTTAATGGCTTTTATTTACAGTCAGAAGATAAGCTATAGAATAGACATTATTGCAAAAAGACATTCTACAGCATTGTAACTAGCCAAATCATTTCAAGGATATCATGCTCGAATCTCTATTAGCACAGGATGATCTCATCCCTGAATCAGGAGCCTACAGAGAAAAAAAGAAAAACAACAATGTAAAGCTTTTTGGAAGCACTGGAATATTAGTACAGTTATAATACAGATATATAATGCACAGTGTGCTATAATGAACAAGCTGTCTTACTGTTTATCTCACTTAGAGCCTCCCTACAATAATGGTTTCTTGGTAAGATACATCTTCATAATCTTTATTACATCTGTTTTATTATAAAGAATTTTTCTCTTTCCCATTTAGCTGTTCTTGGCAATTGTCCTTTAGGTACATGCATACAATGTCATATAAATGAGCTCTGTGAGATGTTTTTGTAACTGGAAATCAATGTATTGCGCCTTGTCCTTCAGCTGCCCAGCTGTGGAGCTGGTTCCACCTCAAACAATGGCTCATTCCACAGCAAAAATTTATTTTCCTTTTTCTTCTCCAGTACTGTTCTGTCTCTACTTTTTAGGTGCTGCATATGCTTTTTGAACCCTGCCCTGGATGAGCATGGCTTTCCAACCCTGAGGCCACAGAGCAGAAGTGCTTTCTCATTCTGTTTCACTGCTTCCTCTTTTGTCGTGTTCCTTGCTAAGTAAACAAAGCACTTTCAAAAGATGATGGTAGGAACTCGAATCCATAAAACTGGGAGTCAACAGACTTTCTAATGGAACATTTTTAATGGAACGATGTGGTATCTCCTCCCATCAACCTTCTCCTCCTCCTTAGGCAATACAGTACCTGTTGTTTTTTTTCTTCCAGTAAATGGTAATAATTTTCTTATCTTATCTAGCATTCCCCATGCTATTCCTGAGGCTCAAGCTGCTCAGCCACTCTCAGTTGTCTTAAATGATTTACACATCTAATTAATAACAAAGTAGCTATGATTTAGCTCTGGAGCTCAGGGCTTCAAGTCTATATCCAAAGATGGACTTGGGTTCCTGAAAGCTTATCTGCTTCTTTCAAATACAGAAATTGTTCTCATAAAAGATTATTCCCTAGCACTGTCATGCTATATGTTCACTGGTAACAGAGGTGGAGGACAGAGATGAGAGCCAGAAGAAGGGTTCAGAGGACGGAAAATGTAAGTTAGGTCTCTGAGGGGATGTTGTCCCACAGTGGCAATGTTTTTACTCAGACTTTGATTATCTGGTTAGAATTAGCACTGATAGAATTACTCATCTAGGCTGTCTGGGGTCATAAAATGTCAAAAGTGAAGAATAATAAATAAGTACCTCAGTCTGGGAATTCTTCACAGATTTTTGTCTGATGGTAGAAAAGCTTTAAGAATTTCTAAGTTTATGAATCTTCACCAGTAGAAAAAGGTATATTTTTACAATACTAACATCAGAATTCCTTTTGTGACTCAACTTCCCTGTCTGATTTCATTGAGATAAAGAAAATGGTCTTCTGTAAATAGCTCTTTGACATGAACAAAGGACTTCTGTTTTCTTTCCCCTTTGATAACAAAATGTCCACAGTAGAATTAGATAAACTTATGAAGTTTAACATTATTTATGAATAGGTAAAAAAACAGTGACAGCAGACTAAGATACTTCCTTTTTTTAATATTAAAAATGTAAAAGTTAGCTTTTCAGCCAACATGTTCATTCATAGTATTGTACAATTTCTCTTTAAAAGGCTGAATCTTTATGGCAGTCATTCACTTCATCTGGGGTGTGCTGCAACAAGAATCTGGTTTGTATTTGCTGCATAAAACAGTGGACTTACTGACATAAAGAATTCTACCTAAAAATCCTTCAAAAAACAAACCACAAAAAAACACTAACCAAAACCCAAAACCAAACCAAAACAACAACAAGCCCTCCCCCTCAAACACACAAAAAAGGATCATGAAAAAACAAACAAAATTACAAAGCTTTGAAGAGCACATTTTGGAACATTAACTACAGAAACAGCTATTTGAAAATCGTTATTTTTGCATTTTTAAAACCATTGCAAAAGATTACAGCGTCTTTTGACAGTGAAGATAATGGGGTGGAAGGATTAACGATATAACCAGCAAATCTTTGTTCACTAAAATACAAACTTTTAGGTCCAGTAAAGTCTCAACAGCATCAGAGACTGACCGTAGGCAAAGGGGCAGCAGGGTAGATAAAATGCCTGCAACCCCCTAATAAAAACATCTCCAGTTAAGAACTGAGGAACTGTGCATTTTGAGGAAGGACTGATGGGTGCGCCAGAAAAATATTGTTTACTTCTCTCCTTAGAGCTAATGGCAAAATTGATACCAGCAAATAAATAATAAGTCATTTCTCAAAACAGAGTGAATCAGCTCAGTGCTGGTTCTTCTATTAAGCCCTCGCTCCTGCTCAGCACTTTGTATTCAGCAGGAACGCCACAATGGCTGAGCAAAGCAGAACAGGGTAATTAAGTTGCCCTTTTCTCTGACAGAAAGAAAAATCTCCTTGTTGGAGTTTAAAGTTTCCTATTGCTTCCTTCCAGAGGCTGTGATATCTTCTTTAACCGCCTAGTACAGACAAAATTAAAGCCCCGGAGATGAGAAGTATCTTTAGTTCTGTGTTTATTGTCAGCCTATCATTCACCATGACCTGGGGCTGGCTAGTCACTCTCAAAAGGAAAGGCTCTGGGTGTCTACTCACCTGCTTCCTCTTCAGGAAATCTCTATAACTACTTCAAAAGTCTTGTTCCTAGTTTTCAAGGCCAGTAGTTGGTTAAAGTTCAAATATACTAAAATGAATAGTTTTGCCAGTGTGATTTCCCACATCCTTGTTTCCTACTACCTGATGTGCCTCCAAGAGCAGGGTCTTGCCCCTCCCTTTCTTCCAGCATAATCCATCCTAAACAGTCCCTCCTTTATGTCTCTTTCTCAGTGTGACACACCCATCCTCCATTCCATCAAAGTCCCTTCTCCCCAAACACCAGTGTGGCAAAAGAGCTTATGCCATGCCCTGCTGTGAGTTCAGTGATACGTGGTGATAATTACGGACATGCAAGGGGGCAAACTCCTGCACTGGGTACAGCCCAGAATCCCACCCTGATTCTCTCTTCCATGTGCCAGCTGGATGTGCAGGAAGAGAGGATCCTGAGGCTTCTTGCACTCTGTCAACTGCCACGGACAGAGCGCAGTGGCATTTTCACCCGATTCTTCTCCTTCAGTAACTAACCTAGGAGTGAGTTCTGGTTCAAACAGCCTGTAGCAGGAATGTGGTATAATGACCTGCGCAACAACCGGTTACAATATTGAAATTAAGATGTCTACCACTAGTTTCTGGGGTTAATAACCTACTGCAAGGCACAGGGGAGGCACCAGCTTGGAGATTCTTGTTTAAGATTTCAGACAAAAAAGCTGGTTTGACCATTTTTGAAAGTGAAAGAATATTACCATGCTGTCAGACAGAAAAAAAAAAAATGACAAGAATATCTATTAAAGCAAATATAGAATATACATAAAAAGAAGATGCAACAAAGACTGAGAAATGATGTGAAATAAAAACAAGGTAGTTTTACCATCATTATATAAATTACATAGTGGGCAACTTTTATTTTGTGGTCTGTCTTGCAGCCAGTAATCTATTTGACTCAGATTGTTGTACTGTTCTCCAGTCTTCAGCTCCCCTGCTCACTGCCACCTGTTTGTCACACATGATACTTGGTCATTGCAAAATTGCTTAGATAGGTGAGAGACTCCTTTTCCTGATTATGGATTCTTGACATCAGTAAAAGGCTCCAGTTTGAGCAAGGCTTGGACATTAAAATTTTAGGAAAAGTAAAATTAGTAAACTGGTGTCTACCAGTTTTGGTAAAAAAAAAAACTTCCACAAATAAGTAATTCTTTTGTGCTCATACTTACATGTTAATACATTTGTGACGTAAAGTTATTTGAAAATAAGGGTCTACATTGTGCTGCCAATAATTCACATGAAAAATATGTTTTTAAAGGAATATGTAGAACTTTTAAATCTTCTAAGGCTATTTAATTCAAAATTCCTTGATTTTCTGGATAAAAAACATTTTTAAAACAGCATTTATGACTTTACATCTCTTTCAAGATGTTTTGATGTGTGCTGCATTTTTACATTATTCTAATTTCTTTCTCTGGAGTTCTATAGAGTTTCTATAGAGTTCTGTGTTTGAATTAGACAAACTAAACATTAGCCTAAATGAAAAAAAATACAGTTCTTTGCAATATCATTGTATTAAAAAAAAGGCCAAAGATATGATTGTGACTTCTGCTGGCAAACATCATTTGAAGTGTCTGAAGAGGAAAATGTACTTGTTTTCACCCCTGTTAACTATTTTGGAATATAAAAATCAGGAAAAATTGTATGTTATTGTATGTTCATTTCTGTTTTCAAATTAAGCACTTGAAAGCCTTGCTCAGTTTCAGGTTTCTGTTTTCAATGCACTACACCATCCCAATATAGCTGCTACCTAAAAAATTCAGAGGGAAGACTGATGACATAAGATGGTGGGAGTGCATAATCCTGTGAATGTCTCTTTCATTTCCCGGATGAAATACCAGGCTTCATGGATCAGTAAATTATTACTAAGTTTTAATCCATCAAAGCAGTGCAAGTTTGAAAGCTGCAGCAGCGTGGGATGGTTGCAGGAGTGGGGATGTTGCAGGGGAGTGGGGTGTCTTGCTCTGCCTTCAGTGCAGCAACAGCTCCTCCAGGAGCTGGCAAAGTGAGGCAGGCAAGTTGAGCCCCTGCCCACCCAAGCCCAGTGGCAGCAGAGCACCAGGGACACTCACGCTTTTCAAACTCCTTTTCATCGTTAGTTGCACTCATTTCAGCCTTGCCAGCCCAGGTGTGAGTGGTGGGCTCTGAATCCCAAAGCACATCTGGTACCATGTGGCAGAAAACCAAAGAGGCAAAGACGGGCAACCCCTTCTACCAGCTGTTGCTTGTGTGTGATGCTGAAAAGGTACCACTATGTACAGGGTACTGCATAACACCTGGAGTGAATTTCTTCATTTTTCCCTTTATTTACCTCATCTTTCAAACTATAAGTTCTTTATGTCCCTTACTATCTGCCATCAGGTAGCTACACAGAGCCTAAGACAACTGGCTCCAAATACCATCCTGTTCCATCTCAGTCACCAGGACCTTGCCCTGCAGGTGCACACATGATTGGGCAGCCACTCCATCTCTTCTCCCTCCACACCACGGAGATTAATATTTGTGACCTGGTGAGGTAGTGAAGGATTTGTATGTAGAAGTAGTTTAAAATGCAAAGCACACAGAAAACAAATTGCAAAAATACAAATTAATTTTGGATCCCAGAACACCATCTAGATACAAATTATAGCACAATGTGGTTCTGCAACCTTTTCTGAGGTGGCTTCTTCAAACACCTGCGTTGTGTACAATCACTTATTAACATTTGGTGGAAGTCTGTAGGGTAACATGAAATTAAGTCACTCTGGCTGGTAGGCACTGATGAGAAAAACTCGTTTTGAATTTCAAATAAAGCTTGTAGGACTACAGAATACTTATACAAGCAATTCCTATATTAGAAGGCATCTTCCAGGAAAATAATTAACATTCCATCTCCTGTATTTTCACCACTGGAGAATTTGGGTGTTGACAACCATTGACATCTCCTTACTTACTCCATTTCCCCTTGCATATCCAGCTCCCAAACATAAGTGCTGTTTCTCAGCTCCAGCTCTCTTATTAGTGATAATAACAATGCGTCGGTGAGAGCAATTACAAAGCAGCCTCTTGAGAGACTTGGCAGTCATTTCCCCCCTTGTGCTAAATACGTCAGGATCTGTGTCACCTACAATTTGACCAAAAAGTAGTTTAAAAACTTCCCCACAGCAGAACATAACTCTGATTTTATCAATTAGTAGACATCAGGACAGCAGGAGAAGGCTGCACAGAGGCTCAGCAGGGCAGCCATGAACCAAATCTGCCACAGGCTGGCATCAGTGCTGGATGGGGGCTCTTAGAGCTCCTCTCTGTAGAAGCCCAGGGGCCTGCCAAGGAGTTATCCATGTCCATACCATGGAGGCAGAGACACGGAGTCTTCATAGCAACACCAACTCAAGGTGACAGAACGTTTCTCCCACACCCCTTTGCCACCTTATGTTATTTTACCCCAGTTCTATTCTCCCCATTGGCCCGTTGGCCCAGACCGCCTGTTTTCCTTATGTGGTTATCCCCTGGAATATTCTCCCCTGTCCGGATCCCCATTGGCCCCAGTTTGCTGCATTGCCCCGCCCGTTACCCCATTGGCTTTCCCAGTCAGTTTCCCTGCCTCTGCAGCACCTTTACCAGTTTCCATTGGCCCTTGACCCTCAGAGCCATCGCTCTCATCCTCTATTTAATCCCGTGCCCTCGGCCCCCTCCTGTGTTTGTCCCTGGGCTCCCTTGTGTGTGACTGGAACTAGCCTTTTCCACAGAACTCTATACAAAGACCCTTCCTGCTTCGTAGCTGTTGAGGCCCTTACAAGCTGTCCAGTGCGTGTGTGTCCGTGTGTGTGTGTGCCTGCTGTGCCGAGCAACTCCTCTGCTGGAGGTGCTTCTGGAAGGTCGTGGCACCTTCCACCCCACGCCACAGTGACACCTCTCAGCAGGACCAACACCGTGCCTGTGTGCTGCTGGCAGAAAGCAGAGACACTTTCCGCTGGTGCTTTCTGTGCAGCATATTTTGAAGGATGGTGTCTGTGTCTGTCCCACACTGAACTTCTTGTGATCACTGAGCTCATAAAATTAAAAAATGCACCGTTAGTAGAAAGCATGAGATAACCTGTACCTTATTTTTAACGACTCAACCTGCTAAACTCAAAGCCTCCTATGTTAAACAATCGAAATTGGGGCAGAGATCTTGCATCATGTCTCCAAACAGGTGTTTTAATAGACTATACTCTTTTCAGGTCAGTGGACAAATACTGTAAAAAACCTGTAATGTAGTACTGACTAACAACTGGTGTCAGAAAGATCTTTACAAATAATTAAATTGAGTGAGTGATGGAAAATACAATTTCAGTTTGCTGAATAATTTTATACATACCGGTCATGTTTTTCCTGCATCAGAATCTTAAAAAGATCTTTGGAAATGTTCTCAAAAATTTATTTCAGGAAGAAAAGAGGTTTGGTTCTGAAATCGTAGGCTATATTACAGATTTACGGGCATACTTGACCAGAACACAGTTAATTATTTTGAAAGTAAAATTCATCTTCTCCAGTATTTACCCTTCTTGTACTAGCAGGACCTTTCTTTGTCCGTCTCTTCTTTCCCTGCACATACCACCAATCATTTTAATGAAGTTGCCAAGGTTTTTCTCCTTTCTTTCTCTACACTTGGCTGTCTGAGTGAACTCAGCCAAGAGTATGTTATAAGCACCAGAATATGTTTTAGTAAACAGAATTTACTCCCGACCTTCATCTCTGCATCCACTGTTACAAACCAATCTTTCATTCCCTTGAGGCAACATCTGAGGAAGAAGCCTCTGTATAAAAGAGCTACAACTCATTCAGACTCTGAGGGATAAGCTGTCAAAATAATGCATTGAACGGGGTACATCCAATAATACACATGTCTACTCAAACCACATCAAGGCTTGTATTCTATGCTCTGCTCAAATGTCAGTTTTAAATCTTGTTTATTCTTTCAAAGAGTAGAATTTAGGTATTTTAATGAATTACACAATAATGTTTTGGCTACACAGAAAATGCAATGGTAGAGGAACCCATAAATTTGAATAAGAGGCTTTCAGACATGTGGGACATCCTTTATCACGCTCAGCAGAGCAATCAGCTTCCACTGATCTCTGTCTCCTTTTCATCGTAAAGAACATAAAAAAAGTTTACTTGGCCCATGTTTAACAGCAAAGTTTTGGCCTTGTCCCTATATCTCCACAAAGCTTTGCGCTTTCTTTCATGCACTACCACAGTTAGGACAAATTTTCAAACAAACTGACCTGCAGCAAATAATAACATTTTTGTAAGACAGAGTAGGTGCATTTTGCCTGATGGTGTAGAATCCTAGCAACATTTAGTTTGGAAAAGACCTTGAGATTAGTTTGGAAAAGACAGTTGAGTCCGACCATTAACACTGCACTGCCAAGTCCATCACTATATAAAAGCTAGGAGCTTCATAATATGACTCTGCTGACCCAGATTAATTGCTGACACAGGCCATGATTTTGGCCCTAAATTTAATGAATTTGCTATCAATTCATACAAAATAATTTAGAAGAAAGAGGATTCTTCTTTTAATTTTTTTTTAGAACTCCGTGCATTGGGGAATGCACAAAAAAGAGCAGAAAAATTATCAAAGGAAAGGATGCTATATCTTGTAAGTCAGGACAGAGCTAAATCCCAGGCTTCTGAAACCTCTAGTCAAAAGTAAAGGTGCCAACAAAACAGCAGCCAGCCCCA
Organism: Tichodroma muraria; assembly: GCA_013390105.1. Lineage (NCBI taxonomy): Eukaryota > Metazoa > Chordata > Aves > Passeriformes > Sittidae > Tichodroma > Tichodroma muraria. The sequence continues at coordinate 38,966 of WAAG01045148.1, forward strand.
AGACAGCTGCAGCCCCTGGTTAGCAATAAATTGTGCAGGCTGCCTCATCCCTGGGCCAGACAATGCTGTGCTCACATTGCTCCGCAGGGCCCTCTGAAACAGAACCAGAGCAGCAGCTCCGTGCCAGGACTGCAGACCTTGAGCCCCTGTAACAGGTCCATGCCAGCACTCTTCACACTTCCAGCATCTGTCAGTCAAGGTGAAAAATGTGTTTCCTGCCACTTTACTCTCCTTTTTCCTTCTTAAAAAAAAATTAAATTCTTAAGTCTGAAACTTTTATTTATTTACATGAAAGAAAGCTGATCTCACTAAGCTGTAGAGTTCCTGAGGCCATGTAATGATGTCCTGATGATTGCAACCTGTGAAAGTGCCTATACCTGTTTAATTTTAATCATATGAACTGCCCCACTGAAGTCAATGAGACCATACTCAAGACATAATTTAAGTGCATTTGTTATTTCAGGGCCAGCTATTACATCTGGGGCATACACATTCATTTAAGCGAGAGTATAATTTTTTTCTGTGTGGTAGAGCAATGCATCTGGTGTGCCAATGTGCAAGAAAAATTCTCACCTTTTAGTAGTAAGAATTTTCAGTTGACCTTGAAGTCTGATTTTTCAATATAATACCAAGCCCCAAATGGATGTCAGAAAGTTATACCCCACTAGGCAGAAGAAACTAGATAGAACAGAAGACAGCCATACTCCTTCTAGCACATTTCACTTTGGAGACCCCACCAACCAGAGAGGTGTATCTGGAGACATTTTCCACATTCTGATGAATGCAGAAATTATAAATTATCCTGTAGCCTCTGAAAAAAAAAAATCCCATATAATTTAGAATAGGTTAGTTTGATTCAGTGGGTAAAAACACTTTTTTCTCCCTCCTTGTGTAATGGTATCATTTTTGGAGAGTGAAGAAGTGCTACAGGTGATGAGTAAAAGACAGTAGCAGGAAGACAGTGGCTCCTCAACCTTTGCATCATTATGTATTGGCACAATTTGGTACTCTGTATAAGGTCTGAGAAACATTTAAGCAAGATGCAGTGGCACCTTCTGTTGTCATAAACCTTTTCGCAGATGTACTCTATGTCACGTAAATACAGTTTGAGTCATCTAAGCTAGTTTTTTATCTAAGAAGTGTAGAAACTGACGATTTCAGGCAATTTAAAAATTGAAAGATTAAGATTACTGCATCTGCTAGACACTGTTATTGTTCTATTTACCGTCCTCAAAGTTATTTCCAGTTTCATGTAATTGTTCAACCTTTATGACCCTCATGTTGTTGCAGAAGTAACACACTGATATTTTCTAGTATGTATTGTTTGTAGCTATATGAAATAAACAGCAGCTAGGTTATTTTCATGTGTTGCTCCTGTTGCTCCTTTCCTTTATGAATTGTTTGTTAACTTCTACAACAACCCTGCTGTCCGTTACTCAGTCACATCCCCAAAACCCCAGTGCTGGGTTAGTTAAGGGTACTACAGGCTCACAAATGTTAGTCATAGAAAACAGCCAATAAACACAGACGTCACCTCTGCCACAGAGATTTCATGCTCTACTAATACCTGCTTCACTAAAGCCCCAGGCTAAAACTAAGTGCCATATTTTGGTGGAATTCTATGTTAATGTCAAACCCCTGCTGTCCTGCGTTCCACTGCTTGAAGACCTTGCCTTTTGCAATCTTTATGCCCATTCTTTGAGGCTTTTCATAAAATCTGTCTTTGATTTTATCACATGTGTTTCTCAACTGCTCTTACACTGGGATTTCCCTCACTTTCATTTTAATTTTGCTCATGGGTGCGGTTCTGGAGAATTTCTGAAAATTTCATTTAAAAATGTTCCTCCAGACAGTCTACAGAAAGATGCATGATGAGCACAGGATGAGACAGTTAAGGAGAAGCACAATACAGACAACTTACACCTTAATGAAAACAAGTGTGCACATATCAGAGGGACACAGATGCATAGCAGAATTCCTGAGCCTGAGTGTAGAGCCAGGCTCCTGAGTGTATTAAGCATCCATTATTAAGGGACCCTACCAGTGCGAGAATACTGGGATATTGGATTTTGGTCTCACCAGGTATTGTCCTTCATATGATTTTAATACACCATTTTTGTCTGCTCCTACAACCCACTCTTCTCCTGTATTCACTAAATTAAACCTTCTGCTTTCACACAGCAGGTCACTTATGTGAATCTTATACCAGCATTATATACCTCACCTATGAATCTGGCAGAGAAAACACCCTAGTTTCCAGCCTACTTAATTATGGGTGATACTATAAATCAAATTTTCAGCATATTCGAGGAGAAACTGGAAAATATCTTTAAATATCTGACATTATTACCTGATTTGTATGTGTCTACATACTATTTCAAGGCACATATTGCCTTTGTATGTAAGAAGAAAAATAAATGGGGTCTTGGTGGTCTTATCATCTAGTTAGGCTTCAGCTAAAGAAAAAGAGTAATTAACTATCCAAAGAATGTCATTAATTATCCTGGCCATAATTGGCAAACTGAGAGCTCCTGGCACTCTTTACTTTCTTGTATATACTCACTCAGGATGTCTTTAAAGACATAAATTACCTGTGCTTTTTATCCAAAGATCCTCTGTTTTCCACGGGATTATCTCAACCAGAAGACCTAAATTCAAAGAGCTATGAAGAATTGAAAATGGAACAGTATGGGGGAGAAAAAACCCACCATACTATGCTGATAGCACTTTGGGACCATTAGCACATCATTTTGAAACTCAGCTAAACAAGTAGCCAGATGTAAAGCATCAGCTATTTTTTTGATTGTGGTTTTGTATTTTTGTTGATTTGCTTGTTGTTAAAATACACAATTTCTCAGGATGGACAAAACAGAGAGAGAAATTGTGAAGGTGGAAACATAAAATAGTGTTGGAAAAACCCAGCTCTATAGAGATGGGGTAACTGAGAGGCATTTTAAAAAATTTTATTCCATTATCAATATTGCAGAAGGGTGAGACATAAGAGATGTAAAACTCAACGCCTTTCTATCAGAAGCCAACCTATTTCCTGGTTACAATACCTTATAAATGTTTTTCAGCCTAGGAAGCAAGATGTAGTGCATTCTTACAAAACATACAAGGTGTTTTAGTATGTATGGTGTGGACTTCGGGAGTATGAGGAACCGCAGTAGCCTGGGGAAAAAAAGTTGAGCTTAAGGCCAAATGTAAAATAATCGTTTACTGTACGTGCACTTAGTGTAATCAGGCAGCTGCAATCCATCCTTGTATTAGAACCCAGCCCTATTAGACATGTGAGCAAACCGAAAAAGGCAAAACATTGCTCGCTGCGTGAGCAGCCCTGCTGCATCTGAGGTGGCTTTTCTTCTTCAACCTGTCTCATCAACAAACTGAGTAAGCACCTGGGAAAAAAAAGCCTTTCACCAGACAGCAGAAATTTAAATCTTGACAGTGAAAACAGACAGAAGACAGAGTCCCATGTGTACTGCCAGGGCATTATCTAAATGTATAACCAGAATAAACAGCAAGATTCAGATTCTAAGCCTTCCACAAGCCAAGACACAGGAGCACAAACTGCTCACTTAGATCCACCATCAGGGTCTCACAAAGAAAAATTAGTATCTCAAGTCATTTTTTACATCTGAAAAACATCTGGCTGTGGATGAATTGGTAATGAAGAAAGTTTATATAGGAACCCTCAACCCCATTAATTTTTATGATATAGCCACTGAACAAAGTGTCTTCTTGGATTTCCTGGGAAGAGTGTGATCTTTTAAAATTCCCAAACCACAGTTGTTAGGGTGCTTTTTTAATGTAAGTAGTTTTTTATCTCACTGACAGCTAAGCAGAGTGACAGAAGTCTTCCAGAATCAGAGTCTGAAGATCTTCTCCTAGGACCTCTCTTTATGAAAAGATGGTACAGAATGATACATTGTGCTGACTCTTAGGTCAACAATTTGTTGAAAAAGTTCTCTGTCTCATTTAGCTTAGTGAATTTTGGAAATGAATGAAGTAATGTGCACAAAATTCACAGGGCATGTCAGCACAGTTCAGCACCTCAGTTCGTGCTCAGTGTTGCAGCAATGAACTTAACATGACTTCCAGAACCGAAATAGTTCCATGTCTGCTCCAAACAAACATGGACAGGGAGAACAAGGTACCACCATTGACCATCGGTTTAGATGTGACCAGGATCAGGAACGAGGCTGCTCAAATGGAGAAACCCTTATGTTGCTATTGGCACTGCAAATTCACATCTTGATTTTCTATAGAATACCTTTCCCACGCAGGCATACTCTTAGAGCAAAAAACACTCTAAAGGACTTCCAAGCTGGTCAGCCATGGCTAAGAACACGTGGTAGAGAAAAGTGTAGATGATTATTTTAATATTGACACAGTTCACAGGCTAAAAGACTGTGTAATTGTCAGTGCTTCTGTTTTAAACTCAGGACAATCCAGTAAAAAACAAAACAAAGCGAAAACAACCAAAACCAACAGCTATTATACTGTCATTATGGGCTGTTTGCTGAAATTTACCTTCTCTGAACATTGTTTTTTCAGAAATTCAGGCAGGAGTGCACTAACCCTGCCCATGCCACACCTTGGGTGAACCCGGCCACAGTATCAGCCAAGGATATATTACAAAACTGCCAAAAGTCCTGACCAAAGGGCAAAGTGTAGTCAGATGACAGGAGCAGTGGTGTGGGAACAGGCTGTGACTCGAGAGCCTTTTCCACACAACACCAACCCAGTTATCATCCTCTGCAGGCTGCTCCCTGCTAGAGCAGACATATTCCCAGGAAAAGCTGCAGCACTTAGCATGGACGCCTTCATGGACGTTAGCATTAGTGATCTGGGCAGTCCTGATACAGTAAAAGAAGTATTACAAGACACACTCCATGTTGAAATAAAAGAGGTGTCACCAGCCAGCAACAGGGGAACAGAAAGGGAACACAGAAAGACCAGTTAGAATATAGAAGTCTATCATGCTGATGTAACAAGGAAACTGAATTCCCTATGCACAGGCATCTGGTGTCATTTGAGTCAAAATAGCATGCATAAAGTGGCATCATGGAGCCATCGATATGGCACATATCCTGTAGAGCACTAGTTTCCTTCCACATCAGCAGCTGGACGTCCCAAGGGTTGACCCTCAGGCATCTCAAATAGTGCAGAAATCTACATCTAAGCATCTGAAATCGGGTGGGCTTTAGGGTGACACACACAATTGTCAGATGATTGTGTTAACTAGACCTCCACTGGCCATGGGCACAGTTTTGGCTCATGGCACCTTCATGGGGACACTCACGAGTTCACAACGTTCCCTTGCTGAACCCCACTTGTACTGTTAGATGAAAGGAATCCAGCCACAGAGTCAGTGCATATGGATACATAGTAGGTTATTGAAAATGTATTGATCATAGGATTTCAAACTCTCCTGAGTGGAAGGCTTACTGCAGGCACAATGGAAAAGTGGACAAAAACTAAGTGATGGTTTCTCCCCTCAGATAACATGCCAGGTTTTGAAGATTTAAGGTGTAACACAGAGCTCCTGATCAGAAAGAGCTAGTTTACGGATCTGCCTTGACAACATAATACACCTTAAGTGGGCTTTGCAGAAATCAGATACTATTTCTGCTGGTTGCATTCCAGCAGAGCACTGCATGGATAAATAGCTCAAAGGAAACATTGTTCAGAAGGAGTGTTCAGTGCCTTCTACTAACCTCAGTTTCTTTGATGCAGCTACATGATATAGTGATTAAAGACACTTGCAATATTTTAAGATTAAAAAAATTCAAATAACAGTTTTCTCTCTTTTACTACTATTCTTTTCCAACCCCCATGCTCAGGAGAGCTTGTACTTGACAAAAACTCATTGTTTCTGCTGGCTCTAAGAAAGCTGGCATCAGGCCCTATTTAAGGTGGAGCTGTCAGGGTCTCTGTGTGAGTGTCCTCAGTGACCACCCACCAAATGGCCACAACCTGCTCCACAGGCAGTGCACTAAAGACCACCAAGCAGTCTAGCAGTCTTCCACTTGTAAGCAAAACAAAACCTCAATGACTTCTTACAATGAAGTCAAAACTTCCCATAGACTGTTTTTAAACTAGATCTGGCCCCAGGAAGGAATGATCTAATCAACAGGAGTGAAGAAATCACCTGAAGGATGAATTGGATCTCAGCTGTAGTGAGCATGGAGATCCTGGCAGCATCCTGCTTCCAGGAGAATAATGCTGCTGCAGTCTCTGGAAATGCCCTGAGGACACTCTCCCTCCACAGTAGACACACATAAACACATGTCTACAGCCAGGAAACGGGGGACAAGCTCTGCCAGGCCATCAGAAACCAGAGCCTGCAGGTCAGTTTCTTGTTACCATCTTGGGCAAAGTCATGCCAGAAGTGGCTGCTCTGGGGGACATGTGGGTGAGGTCAGCAGACAGCACAGCCCAAGGGAAACACATCCACCAGCCTGCCACCCAAGCTGGACCAGGTCTCATTGACTGCCTGTCAATAACTGGGATGTAGGGTGCCCTGGTACTTCTATCTAATAGGATCCCATCCAGGAAATCTGACATCCCACTGAAGTACAAACCAAGTGCAGTAAAAGGAGATGATCAGGAGGCTGGGTAGACAATCCCATGACTGAATTGAATAAAAACAAATATAGAATCTCCAATGGGTTACCCCTGTAACTGAGCTCTGTGTGCATGAGGTCCCACCTTGCCCTTAGCCATCAGATATGGCTCTCTTCAGAAGCTATGTTAATTACTATTAAAAAAACCCAAACCCAACAAACATTTTCGCAGCAATCTTTGCACTTATGTGTGTACATTTTTCAGTAGAGATTCTGTCTGTCCTTGGAGGGTTCCTGCTTTAAACACTGAGACCAGGACATAACTGTTTTGTTTTTTTCTGTGAGAGAGAATTATGATTTTGAAGCATGGGGCTCTTCCTGAGGAGCAGGATGGTGGTGGAGGACTCCAAGTGCCCTGGCTCTGTGGCACGGTGCACAAGCTGGTTTGTGACACGGCAGGGATAGCAGCCAGCTGTTCTCTGTGGGGGAGCAGGGAGCATCTGCTGTTCTCTTGGAACAGCCAAGGCACAGGGAAAGAGCAGAGCCAGCCAGGGCCCCAGCTGGGGAGCCATCAACACAGAGGGGAAAGCAAATGCCTCTCATCAGGCCCCAATTAGCACAAACGTGATTAGAGAGGCCACCTCCCCTGCAGGCTGCTGAATGCTTGGCCAGAGACAGCAGTGAGGGAGAGATAGTGGGAAGTGAGGGAGAAAGATAACAGAGGGGGGAGAGCTGAGAGGGAGAAAGAAGTGGAAAAGATGGACAGTGGACATGTGTGCTCTGAGATAAAATACCAACTGCATTATGTAGGTAAATGCATTTCAGCCTTTCCCAGCACAAAGCTTTAGTCCAGTAACTTTGCCAGTAATCTAATACTCCTTACCTCAAGCTACACAGAGCTCCACTGAGCAACTCAGCTGTGTCTTGCTGGCAAAGGAAGCAAACCCTTGCTGCTTTTGTACCAGGGAACACAGCCCCCGACCATTTCCGTGTGCTTTGTTTCTCGCGTTGAGCCACAAAGAACTCCATGCTGTGGGGCTAGGCTTCAAACCTGTGCATTGTACCAGGGCTGTAGGTTAGACAATCAGCATGAAGCAGGACAAATATTGTTCATATAAATGGCGCTCCAGTTTCCAACAAAAGGAAAATCCATAATCATGTGGAGGAAAATGCATTCTTCACTGAAGATGTCAGCGCTGGCTTCGGAGGGTGGTGAGCCCTGCTAGGAAGGTGAGGGGGGGCAGATGTAGACCACAGCGTTCATGAGGTGCCTTCCAAGGAGTGAGCAGTAGTAGTGCTGTATTTATACTCACCAGCTAGAAATGCAAGACCCTCACTAGACAACAGCTCTGCTAGCAGACGGATTTGGAAGTGCCACCATTTAAAATGATGTGTAAAGAGATTTGAGTGTTGATTAAAAACATTGCCTATTATCTCTACTTCTTGTCTAGAAAAGGAAAGATTTTTTGCTTTTTTTTTTCCTTGCTCTGTAGAGCAGTATGGAGTTGGAAGTTTATTTTGCCAGCTGATATCCTTGCTGATCATCCTTTCTCTAAAATCCTTTAAAACATAAAAAGGCAACTTAGTGACCAATGCATATTGTCAGCCTTTTCAAAGAATTGTATAGAACCATGAAAGGAAGGCAAAGCTCTGATGTTGAAGCTCAGAGATGCAACCTCACACTCTTATGTTGTATCCATTTACATATTCAGTGTTAGTCACATGCCTAGACAGTATTAACAAAACATAAACCTCTCAAGACAACAGCAAACTAATGTGTGCATATTCTATCTACAGTATTTTAAGCTTCTAAAAAGGTTAAATAAATATTAAATTATATTTTACTAATTCATTTACTTTAAATTATTTGAAAATAAAAAATATTTAGTTAAGCAATAAGCTAAGCTCTTTGCACTATTTATCTCCTTTCAAAAGCCTTTGGAAAGGTTCACTGAGCATTGACGTCTTTGACTAAGTTGACAGGATGCAAGTTATTTTTATTTCTTGAGTGATTGTATCTCTGAGCAAACAAACTTGCCTGATGCTTTGTGTCCTTATCTCTGACTGAAGCCAGTGGGAACTGGAGCTGTTCATAGCTTCACTGATACATAGAAAGCCTTCATTTTTGCATGGAAACTTACGAGAACAGAATTATTTTTCATCATCTTAGCCTATTTCTTCACCTTTGCCATGATCACATAATTTCAGTTGGCAGAAGCAGCAGTCTCAAGAAGGAAGGAAAGAAAAGCCAGGAACACTGTGGTCTGGCAGATGACTTTGGTTTCTCAACAAGTCTGTGCAAGTGTCAAGTGATTCACAAATGGTTCAGCAAATGTTGTCTCTGCTGAAATCAGATAAGGGTCAGTTCCAGGCGCCACATGAAACACATGAAGCCAGAGACAGTGCTGGGATTGCAGGGGCTCTGGTGGATGCAGGGTCCTGCTCTTTCCCCTGGGGAGCTGCCCCCATTCCACAAAATATCTACAATGGCTGGACTTAGCTCTTCCAGCCTCAGATGAGTTTAGCTGAGGACAAGAGATCCACTAATCCAAGCACTGCCCCATCTCCCCTCACCATGAGCCAGGGATGACTGTGCTTGGTGCTGAGGACCAGCACCTTGCACAGGGGCACCAGGAAGCCCAAGAGGAGACTCATATCTCGTGTGACCCTGTGTTTCAGTGCCTGGCTGCACATGGCTTTCGCCTCCTGGGAAACGGCTTTAGTTCAGTCTGGGCTGAATGCTCAACACTGCAAAATTGGATGGATCAAATTAGGAACAAGGACTTCAACTCACTTTTATTCTACAACATACTGTGTGACTTGAGTTTGTGTGTTAATCCTTATTTTCTTCCCTTTAATAAAGTTCTTGACACAAATCCTGAACAGGACAATAGAATAGTCTAATACTTTCACAGAATATTCTGAGTTGGAATGGACCCAGAGGGATCATTGATTCCAACTCTTAAGTGAATGACCCATGCAGGGATTGAACCCATGACTCTGGTGTTATTGGCACCATGTTCTAACCAACTGAGCTAATCTCATGTGAAAGAGAAAAAAACCACGACAGTCTAATCATTAAAGTATTTTAAAAGTGGTTTTTTTTAGGAGGGTAGGGGTTTTTTTGGTGGGTTTAGCAGATGGGGTAATGGAAGCAGTTTTCTAGGAGAAATTTAAAATACTATCTGCAGTTACTCTTCAAAAACAAGAAATGAGTTCTGTTAGGCCTACGTTACAGGCACCCTCTAGGTTCAGCTGGTATGAAAATAATAGACACTCATTATTCAAAGCTGAAGAACAATAAACTGAAGTTACTTTTCTCTCCAGTGAAGTCTCACTTTCAGTGGGGATAGATAATTACTTTAGACTGTAAGTAAATAGCATATCACATTTATTTGTATGCCTAACAATGTTGTAGGCAATTTACAGACCAGTTAAATACAAAAAATAGAAGCCTAAAATCTATACAGAAAAACTAAATGAATGGATCATGTTAAGAATGGAAATTAAATAGGTGTTCAAAAATGTTATCAACTATTAATTTTTTTGCCTTATTCATCTTGTTCTGCCAAATCTTACCGGTCTTTATGTAATCTTTCCCCATAAGGCTCTTTTTAGGTCTAGGCCATAACCTGCTCTGGTCTTGCAGCTGAGCCTGCTTGGAGGAAGAGTTTGGACTAGAGATCTGGACTAGAAGACCTTAATGCAACATGAATTTCCCTCTGATCCTGTGATCTGTGCTGGCTCCACTTACTCCTTCTGCAGCGGAGGCATGCCCGTAGGCTCTACCTACACTGCCACATCGCTCAGGACTTGGTCCTGGGCTGATCCCAGTGCCCGCCGTGGAGAGGGGCACTGGCGAGTGAAAGCACACCACACATGGGAACCATGTGTGTACCCACACTACTCCTAGAGCCAATGTGCACCCACCCCACATCTCTCTGCTCCAGACTCCTGTGTTACTTCTGAGACACAATTACCATCTGTGTGAGGGGCTGAGGGGTCATTTTGTCCTAAACATCTGAAAAACTGGGACTGTGCTTGTTCCACAGGATGAACTATCTATGCTGGAGACCATGTGTTGCGGGCCTGAGGGTGTAGGGTGAAAGAGACTGAGGGCAGAAGGAACCAAACCTTGGGGAGCCCTCTCCATGTATCCCTTCAGAGTCGCTCTGGGGGTGGAATCTCTCTGAATAGCACCTAGGGGACTTGCCTGTTCTGGAGAAGGGTGACAGGAGGCTCCAAAGCAAAGTCAGTGTGGAAACGAGGGCTCACCTTTCCTCCCTGACCCTCTCTCGCCAATCAGATCCCAAACCCCCAACCAAATCCCAACCCAAATCACAAACCCCCTCACAACCCATCCCTTAGTTTAGTTCACCACCTCACAACTCAGGCTCTAGTAAAGCCCAAATGGCCTTGGCATCTACTTCAGAAACCCAGGAAGCTTTTCCTCGTTTGTATTTGTCTGTAAAAGTTATCTTAGAAAGACTTAAACATATAGGTTAGTTTATAGAGAAGGTGCCATAAATAAGATGTCTGTACCAGCTCTACTTGTCAAAAAGGAAAATAGCAACAAATAGATAGACAAGCATTTTCTGACAGGTAAATTCCTGGATGGACACTGAATAGTCATATGGGATGAATGATTAAAATCTCCAACCCTTTTCTGCTCATTGAATCTACTTTTTCAGCTGGAGTTTAGCATCTTGCTGGCCCCTGACTTAAAGTTTGCAGGGCAGGGGTGAACCTGTTCCTGGAAGAGGTCTGGACAATTTTTCCTAGGAAAACTTGCAAATAAGAGTAACTATGTGATCCTGTCCACAACAGCTGCTGCATCAGCATGATAAGATCTTACTGAATCTGTAATTTTGTTTAATGTAACTGTTGCAACATAAAGCTAATGAAGCTTGAATACTGGGGCTTATGTTTATTTGTTTTGTATAGCTTTGGAATTGAAGTAATTATACAGAACAGCTAAGCTATTTTACTCTCTTTATCCAAGATGTTATTTAATCTTCGAAGTCAATCAGATTAGGAAAAAATCTGTGTTATAACTTTCAAGATAAATTCATGTACATCAAGAATTTGTAGTCTGGTCATCGCAAGAGTATTGTGAATGTTCTTCTGTTGTTATGTGGAGTTCAGGTGATGTTGGGGTGCATTTAGAAGGACTCTGAAATGCAAAGGGCAAGACAAGGCTCAATTTCACCACATAAACAACTGTGTCAGAGAGCCCACCTGCAACACAGATGTTGCCCAGCTTAGTCAAAACACAGCTCTGTAGTGTAACAGAAACTTATTTCCCTAAACCAAAGCTAAAAATTATCAAATAGACTCAGTCGAACTCACAGTTAGCCTATGCATAGAACTGCTCCATGTCATGGTGAATATCTAGAGAAGGTCAGACAATTAATTAAATTCATAGTGAGGATTCAGAATTGCATTTGTGGGCTCAGATTTATTCTCTGATCTCCAGACTGAACCAGACGTGATTTGACAGCATCTACACCATTTAACTCACTTGTTAGCCAAATAGGATAGTTGGGAATAGCCAATAGCCTGTGCTAATGCCCAAAGCCAGGCTAAGGAGACATAGTCTATCTACCTCCTCTGTACATACAGACAGGGCAGGGTGCAGGCTCCCCTTTAAGCTTGGAAGATATTTGCCTTTTATGTCTGAACTGTACAAGAGTCCTTTAGAAACTGACAGGACAAACCACCACACCTTCCGAGGTATAGTGACTGATGACTATTAAACATAAACGTTTGTCCTTGACAGGGCAACTGTCTTGATAAATTAGTTCATTTTCCCATCTAAACTCTGAAAGGAGCTCTTGCATCAGCAAACTGAAGGAGACATGAAAATACTTAGAAAGGGGAAGAAAAAAAGCTGCATTAATACAAACAAACACATTTATCAGTTTTCCTGTATTTGAATATTTATTGTGCCTAAACAGTAAAAAACCAATCACCCATTGGAGTCCTTAGACAGCCTGTATTCCAACAGTCTCCTTTAATTAACACACATCCATCAAGAGCTGAACTACAAACCCACATCTTTAGGGATCTGGGAAAGATTCTAAGCACTGGAAAATCATAGAAAACCACAAGGTATCTCAGCAATGAAAAGCACTGGCTCCTTCTGTGGAAAGGTGACTTGCAGACTTCATTTGCCAATGACTTTGCTAGAGAGACCATACAAGAGCTCTTCTGGCCCCAAATTAATACTCACGAAGTACAGATAAAATATTGGTCAGTCCTCCATAGGCTTCATAAGGACAGAGATTTAAATTTGCAATCACTTGATAAAGAATGAGCGACTGCTAGCTGTGTCTTCAGAGAGACTACAAGAAATACTTGGGCAAGAAACATCATGATCTCATCCAATTTGCTATTAAAACCTTAGACAGAGGATGACAGACTTCACATGTTATACATATCCATGCATTCCAAGTGCTGATACTGTGCTCCTTTGGTGATATTTCCAGTGTTTTGGTGTTTGACAGATGGGTTTCTTTAAACATTAGGAACTGTGTCCGTTATAGTGTTGGACAAATTTATTCAGTTACATTTAAAAGGAGCTCTATAGCATTCTCTTAAGGAATATGTGACAAAATTACTGTCTTAATAGAAACATTTTGAGTTTAGTGACTCACCACTTGTTGTAAAACATTTAATATACTCTACAGAAAATGGATAAGACCAATAGGGAATGGGATTTCCAGCAGTCATGTCTGAATGGGTCAATACCTGCAATAAGCTGGTAGGAGATTCCAAAGTTGAAGGCTGCTCTGAGTGTTTGGTTCCTGTGCCTCACTGGGATTTTCAAATATGAAAATATCCTGTTGTTTGGTTTCTAAACTCAAGTCTTGTATCCTTGAAAATAAGACTGGAAGAGCTTATAACAGCATGTCTGCAAGTATGGTAGAAGAGATGAAGTTTTCAGGTACCATTCTGTGATTTGAACACACATCTCCAGTGAACACCTTAAACAACATTGAAGGTGAGAATTTTTCAACCTTCCATGTTTAAATCCTTACACTTTGCAAGAGTAACTAAAAATCCATGAACTTCTTAGGTGCATGCACACTAGATTATAGAATTAATACCTTCTGACTATTACCTTCAGCAAATTTCTAAGTAGACAAGCAAAACATAAATGTTTTCAGCAACAGAATCTGAGTGGCAATGAACTACAGACCCACATTATAACTACTGTGTTGGGAAGCAAGAAACACAGTTTTGAAAGTTTGCTGCAAATCTAGGAGGGGAAGATTATCTCTCACACTTGCCAGGTGAGTACCCCAACTACCATGATACAAATAATATGTAACAGACAACAGGCAATTCTCTGTCAGAAATTCAGTAATCAGTGACCTTTCATATGCTTCCTAATCCACCTGTGTGTGAATACACAGCGGAATTCATGGAACATAAGTGTGCACTGTATCTCTCACCTGCTTAGGCCCACGGATAGACATGTACTGCCTTGGCTCAGTAGTAGCAAAAACTTTGCCCTGATTGTTTTAGGCATCTGTCAGGTGAGCAGACAGCAAAGATGTGACACACAGATGCTGGAAGTTCCTTAAAACATCAGGGATGGCTTTAAACTCTTTATGGGTTTTGGCTTTAGATTCGGTGAAAGGGCTTTTCTGTTACCAAAGCTAACCATACATGAGAGCAGGCTAGCAGGACTTTTACAGAGGAAAACTTGTGGATAAATATGCTGATGATTGCAGCAGTGCAGCCTATAAAATTCATAAAGTATTTAAGAAGCGCCCTGACCCATCCCTGTTGGGTGAAGTGTCTGTGTATGAGCTTGATTGGTTGGTAAAGGGTGTTGCAACCACTGAGAGGCAGTTTTACAACTGCAAGGTATGACTGGGCCTGTGGGGAACACTGTGGGAACATTTATCCAACTCATACACAACAGAAGCAACAGTAAGAAGCTTTTACTGAGTGCAGAGTTTATTTTATCACATGTAACATGCGTTTGTTCATGAAGCGTCTCAGTTCAAGCTTCAAGGAGTCCCTTTTAGGATCAATCAGAGTTGTTACTTATTTCCTTTACAGCATCATATCTGTACTTTACTGTGAAAACTCTGGCTCTTCCCCTGCTTTCCAAATTACTCAGTGAGTTTGATCAGACAGTCTTTTATCATATCAAAATAAACATATCAGTCTTTTCATATCAAAATATTCAATCTCAATATTTTAACACACGCTTGAATATGTTAGGCACCAAACCTGGATTGGATTTATTTATTTTTACATTTTGGGCATGTGAGAGGTGTATGAAAAAAAGGAAATAGGTGTATGAAAGAAAGGAAATAGTGTAGGCTCAGATGTTCTGCAAGGACAAGAAGGCATAAAAAGGGAAAGAATCATGCTATGGCTTGCACTTCCCCATTGTAACTGCCTGGTATAATGCATGTTGCATTTGTTCTCCCTTTCATCTCTTGTTTTCACTGTGATATTCCATCACTTTTCTTTTGCTGTTTGTTCTAATAAGGCTCCCCATATGTTGCCATGAATCACTGTGATGTAAATTACACAGTCCCGTTGAGATCCATGATGGTTGTTCAACCTGGAAAGGCTGAAATGAAAAAAAATGAATCCCACTAATGACAATTGTGAGCAAGCTGATTGACTTTAGGAGGAAGGTGTTTTCTGACAAAGATGCTAAGCTGATTAAGGAAGTAAAAAACGCAAAATCACAAGGGTGGAAAAGGATGCTAAGCAATCTGGCAGTGGTGGGAGAGGCTAGAAGAAGACATACAAGTGATGTGGGTTCTGCCTCTGCCATACAGTGCTCAAGCCCAGAGTCTTAAAACTCTGCCTGAAGATGTACAGGCATGCCTATATCTTCTGTTATGTGAATCTGAGAGAATTGGGAGAGTCACTGATTACATGTTGAAAGGCCTAAATTTCCCCGCTGGAGACAGCTGTTTGGAAACTGTTCATTTCTGTGTTGTGGCTGCTTTACATGCCTCCAATGCAGCAAACAGGACACGCAGTGGCACCACTCAGTGTCACAGCTGAGGTGAATCATGCCCGATGTGGGCTGCAACACCTGCAGTCAGCACTGAGAGCTGCTGGGGGTGGAAACCTCGGTCCTGGGACACAGTTGTTCTGATGATCTCCAAAATAGCAGTGTCCTATTTCTGTTAGAGCTTGAGCTACCCTTTCTCTTTCCTCCTTGCCTTTACCTCCAACTGCCACTATTTCATTTTTGCCCTTTGACCGCTATAAATCAGAGTGTCACTGACACTGGCAATGGGGTGGGAGCAGTGACAGCAATGACCTAAGCTTTGCACACATTGTACTGTTTGCTTGCAGTGCCATTGTACCAGTCCTGTTTCTGGCTTTCCTCTGGCTCAGACTCTATCTGTCGTCTGAAAACACCCCTTATTAATAAAAACTCAGTGAGAAGTGGTTTTTCTTACCCCACATAAAATTAAACTGCTTTGTGTTTTGTGATAGCTTTAAATGCCAGCTGACTCAAAGGTGTTACGCAGAACTCACCTTCTCTGGAAAAACTCTTTGTGTCAGCTCAGGCTTAGTGTGTGCAGGACTTGCCTCTTACCTTTGTCTAATGCATTGGTGCCAGAGGGAGACTGGTGGCAGCTAACAGGCTAAGGGATGGGTGCTGCTGCACCCATTTTTATTTCCATTTTATTATCTGCAAGTCTGTTCTGGACAGGGGCAAAGGTGGTTTGCTTGGGACTCTCATAATACACTCTTTCTCTCTGCTTTTCAGAAGGAAGAAATGCAATAGCGCTCTCTTCTTTGAATACTGTATGAGTGTATGTTTAAAGAGCTAATTCCAAGAAATACAAATACAAGTATTTCAAATCAGAGAATCATACTTTAAACTGAAATGCATTTAAGTTTTAAAGTATGTAACCTAAATATGTTTAAAATATCACTTAACTGTGCTGCTGTATTGATGTACCTTACCAAAGGGAGACAGGGTTACAAAATTTTGTTGCTTGCAATGTTTTCTGACCCTGGGAAGACTCTTCTTCCTCTTAAATGTTGTTTTCATCACCCAGGATTCTCAGGGAGACGTATCTCACATATCTGGAAAGTCAGCTGGAAATTGCTGTTGCAATTTTTCATGAGAAATTTCTTGTGACATGCACTTCATGGAAAATGAAAACTCACGTCTACTTTGTCAGTGAGACAAGGATGAAACTGGCTGAAAAATGAAAATATTCAATCAAAAATCTTTCAGGCATGAATTTAAAGCCAAGGACATTATAAGAGAAAGGAAAATATACCAATTTTTTTTAATGTTTTAAACCTTTTTTTTCTATCAAAGCCAATGTTTTTAAATTGGTTTTGTATATCAACTCTAAACACAAAGCTACTCTTTACTGAGAAAAACTGTATAATATTGCAGGGAGTGAATGAACACCTTTGATAAGAAATGAGAGTCTTTAATAAGACCCCTCTTACTGGTACTTGTGTGTGTTCATTTTTCTTATTATTTCAAATGAATGCAAACATGATTTTTTTTTTTTTGGTAATTTCTTAAAGCTTCTACATGACACTAGAATTTGGAACAAGCACAAGTTAAAATGTATGGAGAAATGTGAATATATGTTATTACATTATTCAGAGCCATAGAACTCCAAGGAAAATGCTGAAGTAAAAAATTAAGGCAGATTTATCAATATGGGAATGAAACCTTAGTATCTCATTGTTAAATTCATTATGTCTATCAGTTTATTGCTCAGATTAATTGTCAGAAGACATCAGCCTTCTCTATATGCTCATCATCCCATGAAGCATTTAAATATGTAATGGTACTAACTACACTCTTACACATCTGTGTATGAACAGCTTTAACAGGAAAGAATTTAGTAATTCTAAATTACCCTAGTAATTAACTGTGCTTAAACTTCTATTATTGTCACTCAAGAATACTGATTTTTAGGTAAGTTGTTATGTGAACCAGCTCTACTTGTATACCTGTAAAAGAAAAAAAAAAAAAAGTTCTTTCTCAAAAAACTGCACCCATTCTACATATCAACAAGAATTTCATTTCACCCTAAGTGATCTCAAGGTATGTCACAAATTTAAGTCATGATTCAGGCAAGCATAATGTCTGTGATCCTCTGTGTGAACAGGCAGTTGTATGTGTTATGGAGCTTCTGGAGTTCAGACCTACATGTCTAGAAACAAAGATGACGTAAAATTAAGGGGAAAACCAGCAATAGAACCATGTTGGCAAGAGAATATTTCTGTTTTGTGTGTTTCTAAGAAGGTCTTCACTGAAGAGGTAGCCCAAACTCGGGGCTCAACTCCAGGGTTGCTTGCAACCTTTCTCTTATCACAGTGAGAACCTTGCTGGTACCAAAGTGATGTACCCTGAAACTTCGTAATCAGGACAGTGAAACTCATCTCTTCCTTTCTAAACTTGTTAGCTACAATTTAGTTACAATTTATTGTAAAGATGAAGTATGAACCAATCACTACAAAAGCATTCCTGTTTTCCCACAGAAGTAATAGACAAACTAAAACCAAACCAAGCCAGTAAAAATATGCATGAAAAAACTTGCAGTTATGAACTGGCTTTTGTTTCCTGTATTAGAACAAAAGTTATCTATAATTCAGTTATTACAGTGCATCTCACATGAGATCACAAGTTAAAGCTGGACTGCCCCAGGTGATTACCTATGACTTTAACAAGTCTAA
The DNA here is from genome assembly GCA_013390105.1 of Tichodroma muraria. Taxonomy (NCBI): domain Eukaryota; kingdom Metazoa; phylum Chordata; class Aves; order Passeriformes; family Sittidae; genus Tichodroma; species Tichodroma muraria. The sequence goes on from WAAG01045148.1 coordinate 57,238, forward strand.
TTTTCAGGAGTTTACATTACAGCCAATGGCTCTGTCCTGCCTGTTCAGAATTGCCAGCCCCAGATGGGAATTCTGCCCTGTTTCTGAAGGGCAGAGATTTGCGACGCGCAATTCGGACTAATGCCATTCCAGCGCACTTTACAGGCGCACAGCCGCAGCAAGGTCAAACGTGTCCCTGCTGCCGCCGCTGCCCCGGGAAGGGCAGGATGCCGCCGGCACAGCTGGGGGCACAGCTGTGCTGCCCGCCCGGACTCTGCTCTACCGCTGTGCTCTGGAAGCCCGTCCCGTCCTTTCCCGATCATTCCAAGGTTTCCCGCTGGAGCCCGGCACGGCGGGGCGGTGAATCCCGCGGGGGAACGCACCGCCCAAGGGCCGCGAAAGGATCGGGGCAAGGCGGTGCCCCCCGAAGGGGGAAGATGCGCTGGGGTGTGCAGGGTCAGGCCCTCAAGCAGCGCCCCGTCCCCAGGCGGCGGCCCGGGCGAGCATTCGTTCCTGAGGGGAGCGAACGCTCCGGCGCCCCGACGGTGCGGGGAGCGGAGCGCGGCCCTCGGAGCGCCCCGCCGCCGCCTGCGCGCCCCTGGCTCTCCTAAGCCGCGATCCTCCTTTCCCCCCCCCCCT
>WAAG01045148.1:57905-72379 GCA_013390105.1 Tichodroma muraria
TTTTTCCTATCCCACTTCCCTCTCGGGGCTGGAAGCAGGATCCGCGTCTCTGAAATTGCTATGCCAGCTGAACTCTCCCGGGCCGTGGGAATGCACGCCATCTCCGACTTCCACTCCTCCCTCCCCCTGCGGCTCCTCAACAAGGGGCCCGAGTACCTCCGCCGGCAGCTGGAGGCCGGCAAGCCGGGCAGGAAAAGTGCCGTGGAGAGACTGGCCGCCGACAAGGCCAAGTACGTAAAGAGCCAGCAGGTCATCAGCACCAGGCAGGATCCCGTCATCGCTCTCAGCTCAGCCTCGGAGAGCAGCAGCGAGACCTGTTCCGTGGAGAGCAAAGCAGCGAGCAGGGAGCTGGGCAGAGGGACGGGCGCGAAGCCCCTGGAGCTGGGCAAGGCGGTGAACTCCTGCCGAGCCCCCCTGCAGCACGGCCCTCCCATCGCCAGGCGCAGCACCAAGAGGCAGATGCGGCCCGATTCCCTGGTGATCTATCGTCAGAAATGTGAGCTTGGGAGAGGTCAAAGCCAGGACAGCTCACGGGGGAACTTGGTGAGGAGGATCTTCTATGGGTCCATAAAGGAGAAGCAGTTGGCCTCCCCTGAGTTGCCCAGAGTCATGGAGGACATCGCAGCCACCGAGTGCAATGAGCCTCTCTCAGCAAAAGACGGTGACCATGAGCCAGGCAACCACGGAGCGGTGCAGACTATCCCTGTGAGCACTGAAGGGGCAGAGGTATGTACAAAGGAGCATGAGAGACCCTCAAAACTGAGTACACCTCCTGAGGAGGTCAAAGAGGTGAAGAGGAGAGGTCTCCATCGCTCCCAATCAGACATCAGCTCTCGCTACTCCAAGTCCTTAGCTGAGTCTGAAACATTTTTCAAGTACTGTGGCCTGGAGCAGGAGGTCATTGAGGATCTTGGGAGAGAGAACTTTTCCGTGTTGTCTGATAATGTCTCCTTCAAGATCCGCAGCATCAGCGTGGCAACATCGGAGAGTGAGTTCACGAGGCACAGTGGGGATGAGGGGCTGCTGGAGGACGAACTCACAGAGCAGGTCCCCAGCAGCACCTCTGTGATTGAGCGGAACGCTCGGATAATCAAATGGTTGTACACGTGTAAGAAAGCCAAGGAGACCAACAAGGTGATCCAGGAACTGGCATGATGACTTCATTCAGTATCCGCTGGAGCCTAAACTCAAGGTGTGTGCAAAGCCTCGCCCTGGCAATTTATGTTTCTCTTACCTTTTGAGCGAGCAATTGACTCCTCATGGTTTATATTAATCTTTTCAGGAAGGGCTGAAGGAAGTTTGCCACATGTTCCAAGTATGGCTTTTTTTGCAAAGCAGAAATCTGCGTTATTACAAAAACCAAAATACAAATAAGTAAATGCTTGCAGCTTGCCAGGTTTAGATCAGACCCTCCATAGGAAATTAAAGAGCCAGTGTCTGTGAAGGATGCCTGCACTTTGCAGATTCCTGCTTTGCGAATATCTTATTTCTTCTAATTTCTGCTGTGTTAAATGCTAGGAAAAAACCTTAGAAAAGCATTCCACTTTTAGTTACAGTTATTTGGATAACAGGCTGAACAGTCTACTACTAATTAGGAGTACACTGTATTCATGCTGTAGTGCTGAAACTATTACTCATCAGGAGTGCACTGTATTTACACTACACTGCTACAGTTTTCCCCTCTCTACTTTCCTTCACTCTCTCTCTTACCCTTTACACATAGGCACCCCCAAGTATCAGGAAAGCAAAACTTAATCAGTGCCCTGCTAGCAATTTTATTTCCTCCATGGCTTTCTGTTGGGACCATAAAAGTTTGTTCCAGGTGATCTCAGCATTTCACAGAGTTTGGGTTTTCCTCTACACTGGGTTTTGCTGTGTGGTTTGGTGCTGGTAGTTGGGAATGGTTTGTACGGTTTGCCTTGGTCAGAGGGGTACTCCACTGTTTCAAGCTAAAAATGATTAACACAAAAGTGTGGATCTAGGCTTAGTAATCAATTACTTCACAGACAGAAGCAGAACTTAGCTCTGGTAAAAGCCAATGTCCTGGTTTGATAAAAGCGGTGTTTATTTTGGGTGTGATCTCTTGAAAAAAAAGCTATATTCGTGGAGCCTGTGGTGTTGATAATCTATGAGATAAGAGTTCTTCTCCTTCCAGTACATAAAACCCCTAGGATAACTGCCGCAGCTTACTGTGAGGTATTTAAAAATTGCATGAGTGGGTCTTGATATGAAGGATTACCTGTATATTTTCTGACAGTTCATAATTGGTGCATGAGAAGAACATCATTTGGTGTAGATACAGCTGTCGATGGAGCATGTGGGTCTTAACGACGAATATGGAGAATTGTAGTGCTTGAGCCTCATTCCTGTGTGGATGTGAGGCTGTCACTAAATTCCTTTAATCCATACAAGGCAAAATCCATTTATTTGAAACTGGTTTTAATGATGTGAAATTCAGTTCACCTTTAGAATTATATTTTTTCTCAGAAGTCTATTTTCTTCCTGCAAGAGGAGGAAGATGGGGAGAGAGCCATTTTACAAAAACTTTTCAAGGCCATGCTGATAAGAATGTTCTCAGGTATCTGGCTGACAACTTAAAAGAAGTGTTGTTATGTAACAAATCCTTTCCCAAATAATCTTAGAGAGAAGAAAGGGCTCTCCTGAACTAATCATTTCTCCTTGCTCATCCTTCTGTGATAAAAGGCCGGGGAGATACACAAAACAAAATGAGGAAGGTGGTGGTTTTGTGAAGCTCTGTGCAGCTGCCAGCCTTGCTAAACAAGAGGATTGGAGGCAGATTCCAGCAAGCATGAAACATGCAAGAAAAACAACCAAATAAAAGCCTGTTTGCTCCTGAATGCCCCTGATGGGGGTAGGGTCCAGGTCATCACCACAGAGCTGGCTCCAGAGGGAGCAGCTGGTCCTTTCCCCATCCATTTGCAGGGTGCTAAGCGTGTCCAGTGCTGCAGCTGAGGCAGGAGATGCTGGTGAGCACCCCGGGGAGCATGCAGTCTGCAGAGGAGGTGCTGCACCAGGGCAAAGGCAGGGGCAGGAGCATGGGAAGTACCAGGAGCTGAACCAGTGTAACCTCACATGGGCTTGGTCAATGGCTTTTTGTTTTTGCCATGTAAGATAAAATGGTAGTACACAGCTTAACAAGGTGGTGAAAAGATCTCCATGAAATAAACAGCATGTTTATTCAAGTGATCCTACCTTCAGTCTGCAATAACTTTCATACCTAGAGTAAGGGAGCACTTCACTCTGGTAGCAATTTCCTTTGGGACCAAAATTTTTGACAGCCTAGGAAAGACTAGTTTAGAGGGTCCTTACTATAAACCTAATTTTAAGAATACTAGGACTGACTCTCAGCTCTTGGATCTCAGGTGTCGAGTAGTTTCTGAAAACTGAGAACGTACATTTCTGAATACTGAGAACATTTAGGCCATGAAAGTGGGAAGTTCAGAGAGGTCAGCTAAAAATACCTGTACACAGCACCCAGAATAAAGGACAAGGGTCATCAAGAGTTACCATAAGTTAAATATTACATTTACTGGACAGAATTTAAGGAGAGTTGTTATCACCATGTGATTGCAAGATGAGTCTTGTAGTTCTGGTCTAAATTTTCATTCAGTTGTACACTTTCTCTGACAATACAACATCAAGTCAGATATCTATATATTTTCACAATATCCAAGTATTTGGCTCTGTTTAGTTTGCTTAAGAGGGCAGTGGACTGCTGTTCTCTGCTGGGGAGCAATGTACTCTTCCTGGTGTTTCCAGGCACATCCTTTAGAAGTTCCTGGTTTTCTACAGAGGCTTTAAATTGTTGCATCTTCTTTGGAGAATGAGGCAGAAACGTCATTTCTGAAATCCCAACATTCATTATGTATAAAACACCTTTCAAGAACTGCAGAGCTTTTATGGGCCAGTGATCATTCCATTCATATTTTATGTTCTCTGTTTAATTTTTCATGAGCTCTCTGGGACCTGGTGGAGCACCATGTAAATAAAAGAGCTGTTTGAAGGATCAGGTTCTTTAGCATGTTTCATCAGAGAGATGATTGCAGAGTGTGGGTTGTGAGCTTCAGAAAACTGAGGTCCTTGGCAAGGTGGTCATTGCTGTTTCTTGGTAGAAAGCTGCCTGGTTTCACCTCTGCAGTTCAGTTCCTCTCAGTGTCGGTTCTGCTTGATTCTAGGAAGAGGGTTCACTCTGCATCCTCCTTCCTGAGCTGAATCAAGATTATTCATCCTTGAGTTTCTCATCATTCTTAAATGGGTGGGCATTATTCTAGTGGAAATCTCTAGAGAGAGTAGTTTACTATGTTGGCAGTAGCCATAGGCAGCTGAATAAAAGCTTTAGAGTATCACCTTATGCTTGTCTGATGTGATAAATAACAAATGACGCTCTTTTTCTTCTTCCTTCAGAATTGTTGACTTGGAAGTTGAACAAAACCAGACGCAGGAAGAGACTGTTCCCTCATCTGGCTCATGTGTACTTTCTCCAAGTTTAGTTTTTTGTTATTGCTTTCTACCTTCACCCCCATCCCCTGGGAGCCTCATTCTTGTCAAGCCCAAGGGTGTCCAAGACTGCAATGAAAAGTGGAGATTGTGAATTGTGCCCCAGCAAGACAGCAGGAAACAAAAGCCCCTGGAAAAGTGAACCGTGGCAGCAGCTGCCGTCCACAATAATATTCAACATCAGCTCACTGCCTCAGGATGTCATTCCAGGCTGTGACAGAAGGTCTGTTTTGTGCATCCATCTCTTTCCAGCAATGAATTTGTCAACAGGGATGGGGGGAGAAAGTGGGAATGAAGTGGCAATGACCTCTGGGTCATGTGTTCCCTTGCAGACAGACTCCATCTGGATGTTCAAAAGCTCTGCCTTACCAGAGCTGTTTGATCAGAGGTCATCCTGACATCATTCACCATCATTTGCTTGGCTAGTGAGGACTAACTGTGGCAGCCTTATACTTGGCAAACATGTTGTAAGCTAATTCCTTGCCAAAGCTCTCTCTGAGAGCGTGCAAGCCAAATTAGTGTACCTTGTATCCGTCTAGTTTGCTCTTGCTAGTTTGTCACACAGCTTGCTCAGCCCCTGGGAAAGAATACTTCCAGGAGCATGGTTCCAAGAAACAAGTATTGAGGGAGGTTTTGCGTTGTTTCTGCCTTGCAGAACGGTACAATTTGTTTGCAGTGTTTGCCTGACTCTGACATGGCAAACACTGCAAGGTTTAGCAGTCGTGGTGTAACACCTTTGGTTTTAGGCAGTGAGTGAGCAGGCTCTTACAGAATGGCACTAGGGAACTGTGCCAGGCTGTGTAAAGCCACACTTCTCTAGTGTGGGTCTGCAGCAGGGCCGTGCAAGGCGGCATCGCTGCACTGCAAGGCAAGAAGGCATGTTAGGGCACAGCCAGGCCAGGGAACGTCCTGATGACACCCAGTGTAGACAACACCTTACTCAATATCCTCAGGAAAACGCTTCATTTGGGCTGCCTGAGCTAAACATGTTATAAAATGTGATACTTGGATCATTAGTGTAGTGAATGAGGCCTCTGCAGTAGCTCATGGAATTTGCTGGCTATGTCTCAAACGCCCCATTCTGTCATTACTTGCTGGAAAATCAAAGCTTTTCTACGTGGACATCACAAACCACAAAACAATTAAAAAAAAAGAAAAAAAAGCCAAAGCCACTTTCCCTTTCATTTGCAGTGATACCCATCTGTGAAAGCTGCCTGTGATGATGTTGACTTCAAATGTTGGTCCTGCAGAGGTTAAAGGCTGACTTTGTGTTACAATGGTTGTGGAAGAGTTGCCCTTGAAGAGCTCGTCGACATCAGCTAAATATCATCTGAGTTGCACTTACATGGGTTTTAAATGTGCTTGTCAGTCCTTGGATGGTTAGTCCTCAATTACAGGACCAGTTTGGAAATGCAATGTCTTTTGTTTCTAGAGTTAGGTACTAAGGCCTACATGTCTGAAGTTCTTAAGATAACTAGATAACAATTCCCAATAAAATAATTGTTGAACCCACTTTTCAGCTGGGAGAAAACAAAATTATTTGTGTGAGCTTCTTCAAACTTAGAAGTTTGAAGAAGTATTTTCTTACATAAAAAAATCTCCATATACCTTTGTTACATTATTATAAAAGGATAATCCGTAGAAAACTTCAAGATGCTGCTAATATGATAAGATTTATACACTGAAGGTGCAGGTTTTTAAGGATCACAGTTTAGATTTATTAATCAGGAACAATCTGATGTATCTGTTCTGTTCATGCTCCCAGCAAGACACTGTACCTACCACATATATATTTATATATCAGAGCTAAGAAATGCTTTTCTTCAAAAACATGCATGACTGTAGACAGCTCAGAGTGCAGGAAAAACCTTTTGAGTTACAGTCCAGGGCCCTGCCACAGGAGAAGAGAATTAATTTTTGTTTTGTTTCCAAGGAAATTTTTTGTTTCATTTTCAGACTTCTATTTGTTGTTCCTCTGTCAGTTGAGCAGCTTTCAAAAGTTAAGGTGAAAGATGTATTACTCATGAGTTTTCAATATTAGGAAGAAATATGTTTAATTTGCTTGAAAATACTGAACATCAGCTTTTCTGAAAATCGATGAGGGTTTTATGGCAGAGGTTAGTGAAATCAGAACTGGACCCATTTGAAATACTTTTTTTTAATCCCTCTTTTTGTCTTAGCAATTAGTTCAGTAGGGTTCAGGTGATTTTCCACACTGATGTGGCAAAATTTCTCTGGCTTTGTTCAAACTCTGTAGGAATCCCAAGCACTTCCATTTATTTCAGAGGTGATGTGGACCTATCTAAGATCTTTGCCTGAGAAGCTATAGATTCCCTTTATTTAATAATACCTTCTGGGGAAGCTAATAATTTACCATTTCCTATGTGTCAGAACAAAAATAGATGACAATCTTTCTTTCCCCATACATTTTGGGAATGGGTGATTCAGTGCCTTTTCCAAATGATGAGAGTTCTGGTGTCCATTCTGCTCCTGTTACTGTTACATATAAAGGGTTTTCCTTTCAAAATGAGAAGAACTTGCTTATGTTAGCCACTACCTATCTTTTTCTCAAAAAAAAAAAAAAAATTATTTTTTTTTTCTTCACTGTTTGATTATGAAAGATGTCCTTTGGGATGGGTGGAATTTTCCAACTTTGGTGTCAAACTGCAGGAAAGTGGGCTGTTACAGTTTGAACAGAAGTTTCAGCAACAGGGTTGGTTTTCCAGTTGTCTGGGGAGCCTAAAACAGCAAAGGCTGTTTTTGTCATAAATTGAATTCTTTTTTTTGACTAGAACTATGTAAACAAAATAGTCAAATAGGGTCCCAGTGTGTAGAACAAATTGCTATTTACAGCCAAGTATTTCGTGGTTCTCCAGTGCTGTGACTGGAGGCAATGTCCAGGGGCATTGTCCGCAGCTGTGGCATAACAGGAGAAGAGTACAAAGTCTGGGGTTTATAGCCTGGAATATTGAGAGAAGACTGAAATCTTTGCAATATATTGTAAATATTACTGTACAGAAATCTATAAGACATACAGATTTTTCTATATGTATGTTACTTTTCTAAGGGGTCTAAGTCTACAAGTTTTATGAAATCGGCCAAGCATTACATTGGTGGGGATTAAGCAGAAACCTTCTTCTGGAGCACGTTGTCCTGCCATTGACTCCTGTGAAGTTTCTTGCATCTGCTTTTGAATCCTTTGAAATGGAATACTGGTCAGATCTGATACAGATGTTTCACCATTGTTATGGTTATATTCCTGTGAAAAAAACTGTGTGCTATTGAATGTATACAAATAAAACTGCCACTCTGAGATGTAATGTTTGTTTTTTTAAAGTATACTCTTATTTTGTTGTCTCTGTTAAAGTGCTATTATTTTAAAGCTGGAATCCCATTAAGGAATGGGAGTGAGGCTGATACTTGGCTGTGAACATCTGAAAGTGCAATGCATCCCTGAGCCATGCCCAGACCCCTGCCTGAGAGCTTAGGCACGGAATCTCGCAGGGAGGTGGCACAATAACTGGTGGCTCTCAATATCAGTAAATTTGAACTATATGAGTCTAAGGCTATTTTACAACATGCTAATATATTTATTTAAGAATATGGCTGAAAAGATAGAGTTTATTTATGAAGGATACGATTTTTTTTCCAAATTTAGTATTATATTTGGTCTTGCTCCATGTCAAAAGCTATGATGTGCTGCAGGCAGTACCATATTCATCTCAGCCAGTGTCCAAAGTGGGAGGGAGTTTGAAGTTCTGCTTGGAAAATGTATTATCTCCAGAATCTTATAAAAAAAGTTCTTTCCATAGAAAAGAATTCAGTATATTATGCTGTTCAGTATATTTGACTGTTCTTTCCATAGAAAGAATTCAGTATATTATGCTAAATTTCTGTTTATTTATTTTGTGAAGAAAGCAGCAGAAATAATGGTTGCATACTGTGAGCTTTTACCAGAAAGCAATGCACTCCAGTTTCGTAGTTATCATTTTGGTATGGTCTAATCTGCTCAGGCTCAAGTGTTTCACCAGCCAGCATTTGAAGGCAATTTGAGGTAGAGCTAAAGGATGCTTGCTGTGCAGATTGGGATCTTCCACAAAAACCCAAGAGCAACTTATCACTGACATGTAACCTTCCTCTCACAAATCCTGGGTGACCTATGTCAGTACAAGGCATGTACTGACATACTAGTATGGTCAGCACTATACCTTGTATGCACCAGTAGTGGTAGTAGTAGTAAGTCTGGAAGGGGTGAAATACATGCATCCCACTTTCTGCAGAGGTTAATCTCCCATAGCGAGCCTTTGCTCTTCTTGCTGCCATAGAGAGGACAGAGCCATTGTAGTCTGAGAATGACCTTGGGCTACAGCCTAGCTTAGCATTTAGGAACATTGCTCTTAAGGAATTTTTCAGATAACACTTTTATCCCATATTTTATGAAGTCCAGTGGATTTCTTCTAGAAGTAAGGTTTGGCAAGCTCCTACTCTCGGACAGTGGTGGAAGCAACCTTTTAAAAGGTTACCCATCCACTGCTTTGCTTATGATTCGTCTCTGAGTAGTAAATAGGTGTTGGAAAGAAAACAGAAAAAAGGTCTTTTCAGGTATATTTTAGATGTTGATGCATTCTGAAGACACAGTTGCAAAAGTATTTAGTATCTCCAAGAGCTTTTGCCAAAGAACAGCCTATGTCAACAGCAGGCAAATAAGCAAATACAGGACTTTGCTTCACTCTGCAAATAGATGCCCTCAAATTTTGAGGACATTTTGTGATTGGGCCATGTTTATCCTGGCTTTGTCCCATAGTACTGAACGGGGACTGTCAAATCACTTAAGTTTAATGTTGTAGAGAGAGGTAGTAGATGCCCTATCCTTGATATAAAATAGGCTACTTGGAAATCCTTGGAAAATACTTGGGCGTCCTTGGAAATAAAATGGGAAATAAAAGGACTACTCAGCTCATTTGTAGACAATGATGTAACAGCAGTCTGTCAAGGTCTCCATGACAAAAGGTGTTCAGAAATTTGGTCAATTATACTTGCCAATAAAATTTGTGATATAGCAGAAAAATAAACAGTATCATAGAAAAAAACACCTTCCGGATTGAAGTCAGCTACATATATTCATCTCCAGGAATCAATCTAGTTACTGAAAGAACAGGAAATCCTGTAAAATTAGCTTGCACATTTGTACTGGACTTGAATTGCCTCAGCAGTTATGATTAAAAATATCTAAGAGCTGCAATTGTCTGGGTTTCAAATTCTACCTCAATCATCAAGAGCTCAAGAGGAGTCCAATTTCATAGGCAGTAGCAGGAACCAGAGGGTAGCAATCATCAACACAAAACCACGTGATTATTGGTTGGTTATTGATCGGCATTAGAGCACTGAAGCAACAAGCACAAAGATTTAGAGTCACACACAAAGAGGCAGGCACAGCTGAGCATACGGAGAGGAGTGTTGCTCCTATTCCTTCCTTTTAGCCCAACCTCTTCTTGCATCACTTTTTTCTCCTTGGTGACCAGGAAGTCTTAACCACTTCTGCAGTTATTCATTGGTCTGAGTCGCTCATCTTACGCCCTCTCTGACAGTCCCTTTCCATGTTTACATTTCCAGTGAACTCATTCATGTGCCAGTCATTACACATGGCACTGTTCTATCTATCCTCATTCATGTAATGTTTTGTTTTTCTGAATAATACTTTCAGTTTGGTTTTACATCCTTCTGCTCAATCTTTCTGTTTCTGCCCTAAGGAAACTAAACTAATCATGCAAAAAGTCAAGGAATGAATGTGCTGTGTAGTTAAACAGAAGCTTACAAGATCAGAGACCAACTCTCTAGTCTTTTTTCATCTATAAAGCTCTTCCTGCATAGTTTAGCATATATTTTTTCATAGTTTTCTTCTTTGATACTTGTTTGTAACATCATCTTTGGCTTGGTTTATGTCTTCTAGAGGGTAAGTTTTTCAGAGCTGTGGTGACACTTCATCCTCAAAGAGCTCTAAGCACAGCCACTACAAAATCAAATCCCAAATCACAAGTCTTTTTGTGGTGTACTATAGTTTAAACCTTCTAGGAAGTTTGGTGGGGCCAAATAAGAATGTTAGGACAGTGAAAGCCAGTTGGGTAAGCTTTGCAGTAGCAGAACTGGAAAAGAAGCCTGGCCACCTCCAGCCCCACTTTAGTGCTGCAGCATATTGGGCGTCTTCTCAAGTTCTTGTCCACCTGGCAGGAGCTGATGCAGGAGTGGGCACTGCTGGGAAGGAGGCCTGCTAGGAAGAAAGGTGTTGACCTGGACTCTAAAAGTGCTCTCCAGGGATCATCCTCTCAACTATAGCTGTTCCAGCTTCAGGGCCCTTGCCTACTGTGTAAATAGAATATGTACCAGTAAGTTAAAGGAAGAGAACAGGGTTTCTTTTCATCTAAATAAGTGTTCTACCACTTCCAGAAATTCTATATTTGTCTCTAAATAGATCACAAATACATATTTCCAGTTTAAGCCCAGCTTAAAATTATTTTGCTCATTCCTAAACTAAAACAAACACTGACCAAGGACTCCTGTGTTTGTTCTCTGTTGATTTTACTCAACATTCTTCTGCATAGATATCTTTTCAAGGTATATATAGGTACATTTCTTCCAAAATAAAATTTCCATAGTTTTATAAACACACTTGGGATCCAAATCAAAACCATCCAATCATTTCGGACTGTTCAGGTACTGAATGTGAACAAGAAACAGAAGGACACCAAGTTTACTTGTTGCATTTTGCTACAAGCCTGGTTTTCATCGAGATTCACAGTTCAGTGGAGGAGGCAGGAGTGTCACAAGGAACGTATGGTATGTAGCATGTCTGCTCATGGGTAAGTGCCATGCTTTGTTGTAGGTGTATACAGGTAGCATGATAACATCCTGGGAATGACTGCAAAGCATAAACATTGCCCAGTGCAAATATTTCAAATAACAAGAACTCTCTGATGTCCATTTCCTGCAGTTTTCCCAGCCTTTCCTAGTGGTTCCTATTCATTGTGACAAACCTCAAAGTCATAGCTGGAGACACAATGATGTTTTCTGCGCAGTCAGGATCACACCTTTGCCACTATGATTAAGGATGAAATGTAAAGCAAAGACAACAAATTCCATCCAAGCAGGAAGTAAACGGTGGTGGTTCCGAGTGAAATCAAATGGGATGTTGCAATGGGAACACAAAATAGTTGATCATAAATGGATATGTTTCATACAAAGAATTGTGCCACATAGCAACAAATCCATCAGAAGTATGAGAAAAGCCAGTGTAACTAAAAATGGAGGTGAAAATGAAATCACTTCAAGGAGGATTCTTAAAAGATGAGGAATAAGGTGAACTAGAAAGCTCCCAGACTGTAGAAAAAAAAGGTAGCTGTGATGATGGCATATTCCATTGTGTGGAAGAGGCAAGAAAAATTAATCAGGAATAAACTGAAAGATATGTCACTATTTGACTTCCTTATTAATAGTTGGGTTGGATCCACTATGCTGTTTGAGTCTGATGAACTTCTAAGGTAAAAATAAGCTGGTGTGAGAATTATTTTAATGAAGTCATAGATTTTGACTTTATAAAATGTTCTGCTTTTCAGGCTTAAGGTTCTCACTGTATTTAATTAAGTAATAATCAATTATTGGTAGTAGTTACAGCTAGAAAGAGCCATGTGATACTGCAGCCAAGAAGAAGGTGTGCTAAGATACTGGGTCATAGCTTGACCTGTTTGACATGGTGTAATGTTTCAAGAGAACTCACAATCTTTTCAAATCATAATTCTCTTTATCAGAAGTATGTCAGAGCCAGTTTTGCAAACAGATGCTGGTACTAAGGGTTCAGACACATGACTCAGCTCTGGCAGCCGAACCTGCCAGCACTTGTCCTGTGAGCTGCTGTGACTGTTCAGGTGTGTGCCCTGGCCCACTCCAAACAGGAGGTGACACAGCCTGTAGGCATTTTACAGCTGAGGCTGTTGCTCTCTGTTCTAAGGGCAGGCTAACAAACAGGGCCCAGCAGCACAGTAGAGCTCACCTAACTGCCCACCCCAGCTGGCCTTTCTGCAGCCAGTGAGTCATCCCGTCTTCAGATAGACCTGGAATAAATCACTTCTGCAGATGCCTTCTGCAGTTCACAGATGACTGCTGGGGTGGAATGATGACTGATTTAGGCTAGACTACTAACCTTTGGCCAGTTAAACTTAGACAAGAGCAATATGTCTGGTGTTCATAAGCTGTACCGTTGTGAAAGTGTTTGAAGTGATGAAGCCTACTGAGATTTTTAGAGAGGGCCTGTCATGGTTTTTTTTGTCCTTTATTAAGGTAAAACATTTTGGTCACTGTTGTGGCCGACTGTTTCTGAAAATCCCCACCCATGTGTGGCTGGAAGAAGCTTCAGCTTGGTAAATCCCAAATTTGTCAAAACCAGGGGGCCCTGGAAGAAATGCTGCTAAGCCAACATGGTCACTGGTAGAAAGTCCCAATAGGGCAAAGAATGTTGGGTGCCTCCAGGCTAGGAGGGCTCAGGAAATGTGACACCACAGTGGTACCCTAACGTAGAGAAGAAGTGTAAAAGATGTCCTTACTTGTTTAGGAATAGGCAAGTTAGTTAAGGATAAACTTAATGTCTGGCATATTAATTAGTTTCTGTGGAGTGTGGCTGTCTAGAACAAGTTCTTCATTGTCTGCTCCCTTAAATCTCTTCTTGGAAGGATATTTCAATCTCACAACCTGCAGGTTAAACTGGTGCCAACTGAGACATGGTGAGATTTGGTTTATACTTATGATACAGAGCAACACAGAAGGCAAATCTGAAAAATCAAGTGATGTGCTCCTATTCCAGAAAAGAGCTCTGTCTTTAGCCAAAAATTGAAGCAGTTGCTGAAAAGGCAGGAAAAACAAAGGCAAGGATTGATACAACTGTCTGTTTTATTTTCAGAATGAAAGAGGAAAGAGCAGTTTGTCAAAACAATAGCAAAGGTGTTGAAAATCAGAGGAGGAAGGAGTCGTGAGTCATTAGTGTACATAAATCTAGATATCTAAATGGTAAGGCTGGTCAAAAAATTTCCAACAAAATCATTTTCATAATGGAACTTGACTTTAATGGAGTTCATGTTTTTCACAGAAGTATTGAATTAATATCCTCCCCCTCCACCCCCCAAAAAATAAAAATTTAGGTACCAACAAAATTAGAAATCTCTGAAAATGAATATATTTTTGCCAGGAAGAACAGTCTAGGTCAAAGCAAAACATCACAGACATAGTAGAGGAAGCAGTATGCTCAGAGCATCTGGTGTGCTCAAAGCATCTGGTGTATTCAGAAATAGGCTCATTTTGGGTGCTGGGTTCTTTTTGGTCCTCAGGTGGATCATGGAAAAGTTGAATACAATTAATTAGTAATTGTTCAAGTAAACAATATTTTTGTTGTTGTTCTTGTTCTTGTTATAGGTAAAGGCCAAAACCACTGACATGAGTTTTAGAAAGCTCTCATTATACCATTAATGCAAAACTCTGTACTAACTAGTACACTACTGGGTCTAGGCACAGTACCCCCTTCATCTTAAAATTTCAATATGTATATATACTTTCTCAAGTCTATTAATATTAAAGTTTAATATTCATTAGTATTCCAGTCAAACAAATATGTTCCAGGCCATTAGAGTGCAATATAAAGAGTCATTACCTTTTCCAGATAAAGTGCAATGCACTGAAAAAGAAGTTTTGATTTGAACTCTAAACTTGGATGATATCTTAATATGTGAATGTACAACTACTGAAGCTGTTAATGTGTAACTAACTGAAAGATTCTTTGGAACAATACCTTGAGTCTCTGCAGTTTTCTCAGTCATGTTACTGTCAGCAACTTGTGATTTGCATGTTCTGTGATAAATATTTTGCATATAATAAATATAGTTGTGTCAGAGAGAAAATTAAAGGAAATTTCCCTT
>WAAG01045148.1:72958-92042 GCA_013390105.1 Tichodroma muraria
GAATCACAGCAATATCAGGTTGAAATTAAAGTGTCTAGGAGATAGAAATCAGTAAAATATTTTCAAACAAAGCCTATGACTTGTCAGTAGCTCAGCTATCCTTCCTAAGAAATTACACTCTTCTTAGAATCTTGCTTACGTGCTTTTTATATATTTTACACTTTGCTCCNAACATATTTGACCACACTCCTCATACCTGGCCCTTTGATTTTTCATTCTGCTTATGAAATTAAGGCTGCTTGCAAGGTTACATGACACTTCCCAGGGCACTCACTAGGTGTACCTGAAAGTCATGCCCTGTGTTTGCCTGAGGCATTGGCTGCTCCTCCCATAAAGGGGCAGAGATTGCATTTGTTTGCAGATGAAATCTATATTATTGATTTCTAGCCATCAAAGTTCAAGCAGCTGCTGTTTTCTGAAACGCTAAGGCAAAGAATGAATTGCAGCACCAGAGAGACACCAGACAATTTTTCTTGATTCTGCCATTTCCTTGCACTAGCTTTTATGTCTTTTATCCTGACTTTCTCCTTTGGAGATGTGTCGAAGTCATATTTCTTATAAATATGTTTTGCATCCAGAGATTTTTCTTGCTCTTCTAAATGCACCAGTCCTCCAGACTCTAGTAGTCTGTCAAAGATGATCAAAGAAAGAGCTGAGAGGAGACAGTTTAAAAGGGAATTGCTGATCAAAGGAATGCAAAAAACATTTTTACCAGAGTTATGTGATATTACGTCATGGGAGAATTGGTATACAGGGAATAATGGTCTGTTTTACTATTAAAATAAAGGTTTGCAATAATAATAGATTCTTAAAAAAGACTGTAATATCTCTTATTATTATCTAATAAAAATAAAGCTATGGCTTTTTGATAGCTTTTCCAGTCCTTTCATCAACTCTTCAGACCTAAGGGCTCTTTTCTTTTTGATACACATTTAACTCATTTGCTGAAGTCCCTTGAACTGGTTAGTTTTGAAGATGCAATGCAGGACTAAATGGATTGGTATTTATATTTTATTGTCTTGTTCAAACCAAGCATGTTCTGAGGAAGAAAAATTGACAAACTGGCAAAATTAAAAGCTGTGAAGGGCAAAACATGTAACTGGGACAACTTTCAATATTTGTGTGAATCCATCAGGAAGCCACCTACTTTGCATCAGGCTTGTGGTGTGGGAAATGCACCCACACAGCTCAGAATCCACCCAAAGCTGTAGGATGGTGCTCTCTGCACCAGAACAAGGTTGCCTTCAAACCCTGCATCCCCAAGTGCTTGACAAAGCACAAACACAAGCCAATAATATATTTCCAACAAAACCAGTTCACATTCTAGGAGATGTCAAGAAATGCCTGACAGCTACAGTAAAGATGACAGATGCAAGTCAAAACAAAGCCAACATTTTCAAAATACTGCTAGTATCTTAATCTGCACTTGGGCAATTAAATTACTCAATCACAGACCTCATTAAAGACATTCACAGTTGACAAATTTCTGTAATTCTGAAAGAAAAGAGCTCCCATTTTGTTGTCTGAACTCAATGTAGAACCAAGATTTTCCTAAGAACACAGGGACTGATTCAGAAAGGCCAACTTCAGACACGGTGGCAGTACACCTCTGCAGAAACGCCACATGAGAACCTACCCTTTATTGGCAGCATGTCTCCTGGAGTTTGTAATTCAAAATTTTGAGAATTTTTTTTTTATTTCTGATTATAAATACAATATTTTAAAATACCGATTCAACATGCACTGGAGATTTCAGAATAGACTCTCACTGTTCTTTCAATACTTTGATGTCAGTGCTGGAGGGAAAGTACCACCAAACGATTGTATGGATTTGGACCTATCTTTAAAATAATCAGTAAGAACACAGTTCACAATGACAAAGCCTTTCAGTATCTTTTTTGATAAAGATTCATGATTCTAAAAAGCGCAGGTACACAACAGAATTACAAAATATATCGACATTTATCTTCTTTTGTTGCCTTTTGTTTTGGGGGATGGGGTTAGCAGACCTGTTTGTAAACATGCATCCCTCATACAATTGCTGATTTATCAACCGATAAAAGGTTAGTAGCATTTAAAAATACAACAACCTGAAATGTAAAACAAAGCTGCATATGGACTCTTATCTTCTGCAGAATTAGAAATACTGTTCACTTTTTGGAGAGCAGTATGAATGAATAGATGAATAAGGAAAAAGAAAGGCAGACATATAAATAATTTTAAAACATGACTAATGTTCTAAACCATTAAATGAAGGTTTTATCATTTTATCATATCTCTTTCCATTCTGTTGCATGGTTCTCTCATTAGGAGCAGTTTCTCTTCAGAATTCCTCAGTGTCTTTCCTAAGAGAGTTTCACCACTGTGAAAGAAGAACCGACACACCAGTTACAAAATAGTGGATTTCCCCTAACAGAGTCTGGTTAGCAATGAAAATGAATGTCACAACCCAGACATTTCTGGAGTTTGCAGACATTGATGGTTTCGCGATCATTGCAATATGTATAGCCATTTTCATGTGTGTTTACATAATAGAAGCACCAAAGCCTGCTGAACTGGAAGTTGATCAAAGTCATATTCCCAATTAGGCAGTAAGCCAAGAGAAAGGGCGAGTTGATAAACTCTTCACAGTGTTCATATACCCCTTAAAAGCTAACTAATCATGGGATTATTGACATGAAATACAACACACTGGCAAAAAAAAGAATTGAAGCTTTTATCTTAGAGCAATCAAAAAATAAAATTTTCATCTTAGAAAAACAAAAATTTTACCACAGACATTCATGCAATCCTGAATTTTAATGTATCTTGTTTTCATTTTGTACAGGATCAAAAGGGTGGAACCACTGAAAATTTGTTTTCAATTATTTTGAAAGGTTTCAGTGGGAAGTTTTGAGAGCTTTCTTCTGAAAATAGCAGTACAGTCTATGACAACAGAGATTTCTAACCTCACTATCATTTCAGTGAAAGAAGAATTAGGACTGCAATTTTATTTTTTCACGTGAAATAGAAACAAATGTAAAACCTGTTCTTTGTAGGGGTCAATGATGATAGGGCTAGATGCCAGAATATTGGATTTGGCATTGAAAGGATTCCCTTAGAGTTTATGAAAAAAAATTATCTTTTACACACATAACCCAGGATCCTGGAAACAAAATATTGAACGTTTTCTCTAGAGTCACGTAAGCCATAGACTTACTCAATAGTGCTGCTCTGAGGACAACTGGTTTTTCCATAATTGAGCTACCATGATCCTAAGAACATGCAGCAACACAATTGTGTGCTGCCTCAAACCAAATTTTATTTTTTCTTTTATAGTTACTAATAAATGCACCTTTTCAGTTAGTTCCTCCATTTGCTCCATAATTCGAACAAATAAACAATGTATCCAATTTTTAGCCTTTGCTTAAGGCAGGAAATGTGAAATGTGACTATGGCCTTTTAGCTCCACAGTTACACAGCTTCCCTGATAACTAAGAACATGTCTTCAATTTTTATTTTTTTTTTCTCTTATGGAGGAATGTAGGGTTTGATTTGTCTTTATCACAGTAAAAATCATAATTTCCATGAAACAACAGAAAATTCATATAAATGTCTTTTAGGAGTTTGGTTCAATTTTCCCTGGGATATTCAAGAATCTCCCCCTGAATATTGTGAAATGATGCTTTGAATAATCCCCTTACTCATAGGTACTTTACTTAACAAATTACAGACCTCATACATATTCATAGTAAATGAGAAAAAATAGAGCTGTGCCAAACCTAGATGCAAAGCCCTACTGTGCTAGTTTACTATGTTACAAGTAATATTTTGCTCCCCTTCTTTTCTAAAAGGTGATTTATCCTGATCTGAGGGGAACTGTTGCTACTTGTTGTATCCTTTTGATACAGAAAACTTTCCTAAAAACCTGAAACAAGCTGATCCTTCATGGTGTCAGGGAACATTTAGAATACACAGCACTTTCCAGGCTGGTCTTCCAATGCAGCTTCTCAACAGGTGGTGCTGCTGCTGCAAGCCAGGGGCTGTTGGAGCTGCTGGGAATTGCTCATGGTGAGCTCTGCTTGCATGTACCTGCAGTGCTTTGAAATGGTTGTTGTAAACCCTCCAGCACGAGAGAGCTGAGAAAAAGTCCATTGGCAGATGGCAAACACAAGTAGCAAAGGTCAGTGAGAGGATGGAGTTCTTGCCCCATGTTCTTAACATTCAGCTAAGTAGCCCTTCAGAAAAGAAATTTTAAAAATCTGTTCCTGTGTGAAACTGCAAATATATGAATTCACCACATCCCAAAGCAAACTTAGAGCCACTTGTATTTGACTACAGCCTTTTTTATCTACACAAGAGAAAACATGATTTCATAATGCCATCCCATCACTTATGCATTCTCTCTTAGCCACCCCAGCTCATGAAGCAATTTAGGTCACACAGATGACTGCATTCAATCCCTACCAGCAAAGCTGGTGTTTAAGAACTCACCATTAATCATGGTATATAATATTCAGGTATGTGCGTATTACAGTGCAGTCAGTGCCATGCACAAGCCTGTACAAACTAACCATGGCTAATTTAGAGGAGGCATGTAAAATAATTAAGCAGTAAACCACAAGGCATTTCAAGGAGATCAGTGATGTTTCTTTGATTTTTGCAAAGTCTGGGAACAATGACAGAGCCTCCAACAACATATAGAGTGCAAAACTATTTACAAATTGTACTATTAACCATCTTCTATATATTGGATAAAGGTGCATAGATATATATAAAAATTATTACCGTGGTTATATACCAGTTCTGATCTCTCAGCTTAGCTCTCACAGATTACACTGGAGTGGCCCAAACAAACATCCCACATTGCTAGGCCACCAGGTTAAGTGCACGTTGCACTTGGGTCCTCATGTAGAAAAACCCCAAAGATACGGTGGACACGGTGGATGAGAGGTTGGACACGACCTGGCAATGTGCCCTTGCAACCCAGAAATCCAGTTGTATCCTGGGCTGAATTCAAAGAAGCATGGGCAGCACATGAGGGAGGGGATTCTGCCCCTCTGCTCTGCTCTGCTCTGCTCTGCTCTGCTCTGCTCTGCTCTGCTCTGGTGGGGCCCCACCTACAGTGCTGCATCCAGCTCTGGGCTCCCCAGCACAGGAAAGACATGGACCTGTTGGAGTGAGTCCAGAGCCATCAAGACAATCAGAAGGATGGAGCACTTCTGCTATGAGGAAAGGCTGAGAGAACTGGGATTGTTCAGCCTGGAAAAGAAAAGGCTTTGGGGTGACCCAATTGCGGCCTTCCAGTACCTAAAAGAATACAAGTAAGATGGAGAAGGACTTTTTACAGGAGCATGTGGAGACATGACAGAAGGAATGGCTTCAAACTGAAAAAGAGTAGGCTTAGATTAGATACTAAAATATTTTTTAAAATCCTTTACTGTGGGGATGGTGAGGCACTGGCACAGCTTGACCAGGGAGGCTGTGGATGCTCCATTCCTAGAAGTCTTCAAGGCCAGGTTGGATGGAGTTCTGAACAACCTGGTCTACTGAAAGGCATCCCTTTGCACTGCAGGGGTGTTGAAACTAGATGTCTTTAATGTCCCTTCCAGCTCAAGCCATTCTATGATTCTGTGAGTTATGATACATCTGTGAATCTGCAAGAAGCATGAAATAAAAGCTTTTTCCTTCACATAATTCAAAGCCTGAGGACAGGAAGGACCATCTGCCACTACTGCCCTTGTGACACATCAGTCTGCAGAAAGCCCATCACCTTGTTGTGATGACACACAGAGTCAAAGATGAATTCAGCCAGGGCACAGAGGACATCCCCCAGAGGCTGAGTGATTCAACAGGGCATATGAGGCTGCGACTGAGTGCATCTTTGAAAGTGTGAAAATCTAGTGAGAACCAGTGCCCCGTGAAGGCCTCATCTCAGCAGGACTGCTTCACCAAGAACCAGGTGCTTATGTACAGCTCAGGAACCTAGGTTAGGTAAACCATATGCAATCATATGCAATCAGGAATTAATTTCCACATACGATGGTGTTTTCAATGAAAAGTAATATTAGGCAAAGACTGAAAAATATGACCATTGTACTGTTATAGCATGAGATGAGAAAATGCAGTATGAAGAGAAGATAGAAAAGGGGAACACTTGTTAACAGCTGGCAAAAGTGTCTTGGAAGAAGTGGGAACAGGAAACAAAAGTGAGCTTCAACACCAGGCAGAATCTAGTGTTAACAGTTTTTAACATGGCATATTCTGTTTTGGACTATGAGGGAAGCATGGTGATTTTTGTGATAGATGTCCAGATAGTGTTGGTCATACTTGGAATGAATCATTCCATGTCCACCTCTTACAATATTCAGTCTCCAATGTCCTCAGAGAGTTCCTCTCAATAGCACAGCATGATGCATCATTTACTTTGGGCTGGGCAGTGAACCTGATGCAAATCTGCACCCTCTTGTTCAGACAATCTCAGAACCCAGCATGGTTCTATTTGTGGACAGTGGCCTTTTGCATCTTACAGTTCAGCAGCCCTCCACTTTTCCCCCAACTCATCCAAAAGCACACACATGAAATGACTGAGCTGATCCCACAAGTGAAAGCCTCCAGAATTCCAAATGTGCTTTCCATGTATTAGTCTTGATCACTGACATGAGTACTGTAAAGCTCCAGGATTATCAGGTTTTTCTGTTCCTGTAGGTAAAGCTACTTAAGCAGATGGCTTTGTCTCACCCTTTCTCAGCCTTGCCAGTTCCTGTTACATGGGCCAGTTTGTGAAGCAAGCACCTGGGGAATGGGGCCACTGCCAGAACAGACTTGCTGTGGGTGCCCTTTGGGAAAAGGTTTCATCCTATGCATTGGAAGCACAAATTATGCAAGATCATTTTGCATAGCTGTTCTGGATCTCCGAATCAAGAGCTGAGGCAGGGAACAAAGAATGTGAAGAAATCCACCCTGCATCTGCCATGCCTCTGTATCTGTGACTGGTGCCTGTAAGGTTTTCCTCATCATCCATCCCTGTGCTCTGACCCAGCAGAGACCCAACTGTCTTCAGCTACTGAGGGCTATGCAGTTCAGAGACAAGAATCAGTGAGGGAAGTGCTCTGATGGACTTCATGCTTACAAAGAAAGATAATTTTACAGGAACATAAAGGGGGCAGTTGACTGTGGTAACCGGGAGCTGGTGAAGTTCAGAATTCTGAGAGGAGGAACCATACCAAAAAGAGGTATCATAATTCTGGTCTCCAGAAGAGCAGAATTCGGCCTCTTCAGACAGTTATATCACAGATTTGTATGGGATACAGTTCTGGAGGGACTCTAAAGATTTCTTTTTAAAGGTCATCTTCTCTGAGCTGAAGAATGGTCCATCCTCATAAGTAGGTATAAAAGCAAAGGTGGCAGAAGGATTGACACTCCTCTATAAACTCAGACACAAAAAGGGACAAAACAGGAAGTGGAAGCTGGGACAGGTAACCTCGGAGAAATACAGGTACACTAACCTCTGACAAATACAGGTACACTGCCTGCATGTGCAAGGATGGGCTTAGGAAGGGCAGAGCCCACCTAGAATTAAATTTTCGCATGGGGGACAAGCTGAGCAACATATATCTGTTTTTGATATATCTGCTGAGTTCTTCAGCAGATATATCAAAAACAAAAGGAAGACTAGAAGAAATGTGTCTGCTGCTGACTGGGACAATGCACCTGGTGACAAAGGACAATGTAGTTAACAGGCTCTGCATTCTGTCTTCAACTTGATCTTTACTGGTCTTGGCCTTCATCAGCCCCAAGGCCTTGAGACCAGTGGGAAAGACTGGAACAAAAAAGACTGCCCTTACTGGGCAAGGATCATTTAGGGAACCTGTGAATACACTGGGTGAAGATAAGTTGGATGCACCCATGAGTTCTGAGGAAGCTGATCAATGTCACTGGAAAGCTACTTTCCATTCTCTTTCAAAAGTCATGGCAGCTGGGAAAGGTTCTTGAGTACTGGTGGAGAGCAAATATCACTGTTGTCAAGGAAGGTGAGAAAGAGGATGTGGGGAACTACAGGCCAGGCAGTCTCATCTCAGTCACAGGGAAGGTGATGGAATATATAATCCTGAAAAAAAACTTTTTAAACACAAGAGCAAGAAAGTGTCTGGGAATAGTCAGCAAAGATTTGCAAAAGGGAAAAAGACGCTTGAGCTGAAAGCCTTCTGTAGCTGCACGGGGTCCAGCCCAGATGGACAGACCCGTGGACCATCTCGGGAGATCGGCGTGAAGATCCCGATCGCGATGATGAAATGAGGAACGGGCACAATTTGGTGATTCAAAAATAAAAGAAAAGGTTTACTACAAAAGCAACAAACCAGCAATGTCGAAGGAGTACACCAAAAAAGGCCCAGGGCCAGGGTGAACACAACTTTATATAACATAGAGTAGAGGCGGGGTCTGAGGGTAAGGATCCAATGGGAATTAAGGATTATGAATATGCTAATTAGTGCTAGGGGGTTTTAACCAATGAGAGAACAAGAAGAGGAGACCCTTCTGGCAATATTTGCATAAAATATTTCAAGGGATGCTGGGGTGAGCTGCCTCTCTCCCTAACCACAGTGGGTTTTCCCACGGCCTTCCATTGTGCTGTCAATTCTTTTTGCTGAACCCCAACAGCCTTCTGCAATGAAACTGAGAAACAGGGGATGTTTTTCCTGACTTCAGCAGACCTTTTAATGCTGTCTCTCATAATATCTTTAATGATCTAGATGTTGGGGTAGAGAGAAGACTCAGTAAGCCTGCAGACAATTAAAGGTTGGAGTGAGGAACCGGAAGTTTTGTAGGCATTCAAGGGAATATGACCTGGCCAGGCTGGAGAAATGGGCTGGCAGGAATCCCATGAAGTTCAGTAAGGGGAAGTGTAGTCTTGCACCTGGGGAGGAAAAGTTCCATGCACCAATAGACTCTGGGAGACAACCAGCTGAAGCAGATCTGCAGAGGAGTGGGGGACCCTGGTGGAAAACAAGCTGACCGTGACCCAACACTCAATAACTGTAGGTGAAGAACCTCCTGAGTTGCATTAAAAGTGGTGTTGCCAGCAGGTCAAAGGATGTAACCCTGCCCTCTGCTCTACTTAAAATTGTCCATAAACAATCAACAGAGCTGTAAAGAATATGTGGGGGTCAGATGGGAGATCTCTAGAAGTCCCTTTCAACTTGTCTCTTTTGTGATTCTGGCAAAACAAACGAGTAAGAAAGCACAGTTTTTAGTCTCTCTGTATGGAGTAGAAGAAATCAGTGTTCTGGTTCACATGGCAGTGTCTATCCTATTAGCTTATATATCGATTTTAACATAAAGCTCAGAAAAATGTGTTTGGCCCATAGTTCTTAGTGAAGTGACACAGTCACAACTTTCCACTGCTGCAGTGGAAATGGCCCCACTGAAGTGAATGTGACTGTGAAATAGCTGATGATGTGCTGCTTTGCATAGAGGAAAAGAAGCAGTGTTTTCAGAACAAAGATCACTGCAAAACTGTGTTGGTAAGTTTGAAAATCATTCTAGTAAGACACATAATTGAAAAGAATGCCAAAACATGGCCAAAACTGTTTAATTTGATACATTCTGTCACACTCTCTGGTATTTATTACCTTTGTCATCTAGTGTATTGTTATAGACTCTGAAGGTCAGACTTCAAAGTCTTGCTTCAGGTTCTTTCATTTGCTCAAAATGGCCTGGTCTTGATATCCTCTGCCAAATTTCTTCCTGCAGAGGGTTTATCAAGCATTTATGAAATTTATATTTGGCCTATGATTTTTCTTTTCTAAAACTGGGGGAGATACGAAGCTCATCCAACTTTAATTAGTTCCTTAAATGGGTCATTATCATATCTGAAATATCTGAATGAGATTCTTGGAACTGGCACATCTTCTCAGAGGGTAGCATACTCACATGTTTTACATAACATGGTTACAAGGCAAGAGAAAGCTCTATAATTTTCCCCGAAGTGGTGCAATGCAGAAGGATGTATACTAGCTGAGAATTCCTCAGGGACACCCAATGCAAACAAGCGCCTATCATGTCCACACGTTTCAAGGACATTTTTGTTTCTTTGCTAAGTATAGAGGGTATCAACAAAAGAGGCAGAGGCTTGGACTCATGTCTCATTTCAGAGGCTAAGACAAAGGTTCATTGCCTTCCTCTGCAGTCACTGGGGAAGGAGAAGCAGGTCTCCCCAGCCTGACTGTGAGACACAGCCCAAGTCCCAGCCTTTTCTTGCTCCTCCTGCATACATACATGTGGTTTTCCTCCACTGCTTTTGGTTTTCTCATGGTGTTTGGCTTTTCTTACCTTCCTGCTCTGGATACAGAAGTAACCTTCAGTGCCAGCCTCTGCTGTGGGTCAGATCACTTTTCAAAGTCCTTTTAAATACCACCAGGTAGTAAGCAAGCTATGTCAACTATGATGGCTTTACCACCATACCCTGTGATGTCCTTTGGGGAGCTGGAGCCTGGCATTCTTATTTTCACCCATATTGGATTCTCAGCTATGCTGGCAAAAAGGATTGAAAATAAACAGGGAGAGAGTTTTGGTGCAGACAAGCATTCACATCTTGGCTCCTGCCTGCTCATTTGAGTAAACAATGTGTGATCCCCTAATGATCTAAGTATGCCCTACAAAGAATGACTATTTTTTTATTCACGACCATTTATCTCATGTTTAGTTATTGGGTGGCAACCTCCAGTATGAAATGCAAGGCTGCAAACAGAGGAGAGTAAATAATCTGCCCAGAACGGTCCCCTGCAGCCCTCTGATTAAAGGAAATATGACCAGAGGTGCACCTTGACCAGTTGGAGTTTTAAATTTTGTTTGCAGAAGCTCAGGTTGCAGGCTGTGTAAAAGCTTTTCATGCATAGTGGTTAGATCAAGCATTAGCAGCTGCTGTTCACTGGTGCATGTGGAATTAAAGCCAGTGACAGGTTTAAAAAAATATATAAAAAAAAAAACAGAAAGAGAAAACACATGGGACAGTGCAAGGAACAAGGGCTGGTTGATGTTATCACTCAGGTGCAAACAGCAGGGGAGGGGAGGGAGAGCTGCTTATCCCAGTTAATCCAGCTTGCTTCAGATTCAAAGGGTCTCTGCTTTCCTTTTAACTCCAGTTCCAAGAACAGTGAAACAAGGAAGGAAACAAGTAGAAGGGACTTGGAGGTGGGCAAGGCAAATAAAATACAGTAATGGCAGTGTCCTAAAGGGAGCTAGGAGAGGGAACTGTAAAACATGTTCTCATGCAAAACAGATGGTTAGCTTTCCGCCTTGAACTGCAATTATCTGATTCTTCCAAAACGAGTTTAGTAGCATTCATGTTAGGGGTGGTATCACCTTCTGTTTTCTCCATACTTACCTGTGTTAGAATACACAAAACTCAGTAGCAACTAATATTTCAAACCTGAGTCCAGCCAAGCACTTAAACACAGCCTGAAAATGAGGCTCATCATTAGTTCCACCAAAGTCAACAAGCTGTTGATTTGATTAAATTTTAACAGGTATTTGAATGCTTTGCTAGACTGAGATCTCCCAGGTGCTTTTACTTGCTAATTCCCCTGAGTGCTGAACAAACGATGCACCCAACCCTCTTCCTGGGCAAAGTCTGCCTGCCAGCTGTGCTCTGGCTTGGGAGGCTCCGTGCACACATCCATTTTCACGTCATGGCTGCTGCAGGTTCTCTTCCTGTGGGGGTACTGCCCTCTCACCTCCTGCTCAGGCCAAGTGAGGTAAGCCAGGGTCCAAATACAGACTGGGCCTTGCTTTGAGTGATGGAGATCAAGGAGCCTCTGCGGAGATAAAATGTTTAGGAGGATGGTACCTTCTGTCTTGCCAAGGATGCTGGAGATTGCAGCCTCTCCATCTCCATGCCTGAGCCCCAGGGAGGGGCACATTACCTACCGGCATGGAAATGTCATGTTTAGATGGTAATTTTTTCATGCAATAATCAGCCAAGGGAATTAAACACAGTGTGTTCTTTTCCTTGGGGAGATAATACATTTGCTTGACTTCAGTTTGTGTCACAAGTTGTCAATGACTCCTAAGCAGAAAGAGTAGGTGTGGGTACCTCCTCTGTGGGTATAAATTCTGGGCAGAGTCTCTGTTTGGAACTTTGGAATCAAGACATGAAGTCATTATTTATTATACTCTGAGATATTTAATGCTCTCCTTTTCTTGAAAAAATGAACATTTCTCAACCACAGAAAAATGATTGTAGGTGTGGACCAAAGCTGTAAGTTCCATTCACTCACACAGCTGCCTGTATAAAATGAAGAAGGTCGTACAGCTCCCTTAAGCTATACACGTCCTGGGCTTCAAAGCATGTACAGGAAACACACCTACATAAATACATGGATTTCTGAAGCCTCGGGTTAAAAATGTAATACAAGGCTTATTGACTTGGTGTATTATGCTCAGTCTAGTAATTCTGTACCATGCTATGCAATTAAAAACGTCAAATTGCTAGGGGAAATTTAAACTATCCTTCTCAAAGAAATACCCACACCATGACTCAGAATTGGCTTTGGGCATAGTCAAAGTAGGGAAGAAGACTGCTGGAAGGCAAGTCTGTCATAGGTAGCAGTGTTTTGCAGAGCTTTGAAAAATCCTTAAGCATGTGCTGGATTCTAGATGCTTTTAGTTAGGACAAATTAATTAAATCTTAGAGTAGATGCCCTAATTGCTTGTCTCCAGTGACTGCACATGGAGTTGGGGCCTGACAGTCCGGGCAAATTTCTCACCCCACCATTGAGCTCAGACACCATGAGTTGCACTGTCTACATGCTTTGTAATGGGTGAAAAAAAAAAAAAAAAAGGCCATCAGAGTGTAAGGGTGTGGTGAGCCATTTTTTGTAACTTTTTCAAGTAAGCAATCAAACAGAAAAAAATTTCTCAATGCATTGTGGTTTTCTTTAAAACTTCTTAGAAAATCTAGATTGTTTCTGTCTTTGGCTATTAAACTTGATTAGTAATGCCAAGCAGGTGCAAATGCAGCAGTAAATGTTTTTAAAATGCTGTTATCCTTCTCTCTGTCATTTTCCAAATTACTTTCTTCCTTTCTGACTGTATTACTCATTAGATTGTATTTCAGAGACCACTAATCAGGCTAAGTGCCCATGGCTTGCTGGGAGTGCTGCAGTTTAGGAAGCACCCAGTGCTTCCTCACAGCCCCGTTTGAGCAGTGAGATGAGGTGGGGCATTCTGGGTGTCAGCACCTCCAGGACTTCTCAGTCGTAAAAATACACACACTTCTTGAAATGCTGATTGCAGTGCACAAGGCTTTCTGGCAGGGAAAAAAGCAGTCTTGGAACTGCTATTCATTTTTCACAGCTGTTGCTTCTCAAATCAGATGCTGTAAGGATTAAGAACGGGATTGAAGAAAGCACAGTGGGGCTTCAGACCTACCTTAACACATCAAGCCCATGATCCCTAACCTCAGTGTAGCTGGCTGCTGCTGTGCCATCATTCATCACAGTGCCACCAGTTCCCCACACCAGCAGGTGCTAGTCCAAGATCAAAAGAAATCACAGCAAGTACAGTTTTTCTGCACTTACTGTGAACATGAAGAGACATAGGACTGTAAAGACACATGAATAAAGACACCTTTCTTCCTGTGAGTTATGTGGTGACTCAGGGTATTTTAGAAAAACACTCAGAGAAATAATAACCTCCAGCCAGACACAACTCAGCCTTTTGCTTGCAGAAAAAAATGCAACAAGGGGTTGCTTGGTGTTTTTTTCCTATCCAGACTCTGTCAAGACCTGTTTGGATTGCCTTGTCCTTTTGAAAGAGCTGTGTGCTCTGCAGAGCAAAATAATATCAATCTTCAGCACTACTAGAGTGCTTAACATTTTACCAGGGCTTCACAAATATAAACAGAACTGCATTCATAACATTGATACATGAAGTAGCAAGCTGACAGTGAGGAAAGATAGCAAGCACTCTTCCCCTCCTGCAGAGAGATAATAGCCTCACTCAGAAATGACAGTGTCAAAACAAGCATCCATGGTCACAAATCTGGGCAGTAGTCTGAATTCAATGTACTGGTGGGTTTTTTGTAAAAGTCCCTTGGGAAAAAGTGTAGAAATATCACTTTCCATGGGTAAAATGACCTTGAAAAGCAGAAGCCTGCCAGGTGCAGAGGAATATACCTCCCAAAGAGCTTGCAGGAACAAATCAGCCACAAATGAAACAGAACTGAAAGACAAGGAGGATGATAAGGATAGATTTATACTGAAAGGTTTGGTCCTGCAAGGATATATGAGCGTGGTGACCTCTGTGCACTGGGGCTGGTCTCTGCAAAGCATCCTGCGGCTCCTCCGGGGCATTACCTGACAGCCCAGCTGCTCAGATGCAGTTCTCATAGGGCAGGGCTGCTGTCCGCAAAAATTGGATTCATTACCTGGTGTGCAGCAAGCCAGTAATTAAACACTCGAGAGAGACATTGATTATTTATTTCAGAGTTGTGCAAGCCTGAGTGCTCAGTGGAATTCCACAAATCAAGCACACCAGCTATCAAAACTTTTTACTGTTCATACATTTTAGCAAACAAAGGAGGTAGCGTTCATTGGATACAATTCCACAGTTCTCTTATTAATTAGCAATCTATCGTCTGTTGGTTAATGATTCTCTTGCCTCTCATTCTAATTAGTCCACATGCTCATTGTTTGTCTTCTTTTGGGTCAGTGGGTTTCTTGGGTTGGTGGTCAGTGAGTCAGTGGTTGCAGAAATTCTTGCCAGAATTTCCTTTTACCCAGTTGGAGCTGATTTCAGCTCAGTTGCTGTGTTGGGTTTATTAGTTTCTGCCTTATCTTGGAAGTTCTGCCAGTTGTTTTTGTGGCCTATAAATTCTGCATTCTTTGTGCCCACTATCAGTAGGCATCCTTCTTCCTTAACTTTGTTAACATCCCCCACAGTCTGAGATCGTGTCCAGCCCTAAACCTTAACAAGGCAATTCTACCAAGTAATTTGCTTTTCTAACACAAGGACATCACTTAGACCCTGTTAGCTGCTCTCTGTTTAATGGTTTAAATCTCCCTTCTTATTGATTGGGTTTGAAAGTATACAAAGATCAAGGATTAAAGAACATACTTTCTTAAGAAAATTTTACGTATTTCACATTTCGCAACAACTCTGAAGACCAGGATGGAGATTGGACCAACTGTACTCATGCATGACAAAGACTGAATCATCTGGTAAGGATAAATCCCCTTCTGGAGGGTGTTTTTTTTGGCAAATATAATAATAGACATTCTTCAGCCCTCCTTCGGTTGATTCACACCCATAGAATAAGTAGTATTGACATTGGTAGTGTTTGTTAGTTAAGTACCTTGGAAAAATGTCTCTGTATTAAGCTACCTAGTTAAATCTGTGAAGTTGAAAACTGACAGCTGTCTAAGGTGAGACGTTTCTGCTTTCATGACATAATCCATAGTAGTGATGCTGATGAATAATTTGTCAGAAGATGTAAAAAGAGCCTAAATTCTGTGGCTTATCACTGGTTACAATGGCTATTTGATAATTGCCCTAAAAC
Source organism: Tichodroma muraria (assembly GCA_013390105.1). Classification (NCBI taxonomy): domain Eukaryota; kingdom Metazoa; phylum Chordata; class Aves; order Passeriformes; family Sittidae; genus Tichodroma; species Tichodroma muraria. The sequence goes on from WAAG01045148.1 coordinate 88,497, forward strand.
TGAATGTTTATTAAAGGCTTCTTCTCTCCCTAAATTTTGGGGTCTACAATTTTTAAAGCTTTGCTGTAAGATCAATTGTATCTCCAGTAGCTCTGAGGAAAGCACTGGACGCAGAACAGGGTGGATGTTAACATTACTGGAGTGTAGAGTTTAAATTGTTTTTCCTGTTTGTATAAGATTGAACTGCTGGAAGAACAATGTAGTTTTTTGTTATCAAGCATAAGACAAGGAATGCTGTTCAGTTAGCAGGCTGCCTATCTAGCACAAAAAAAAGCAGAAAGATAACATCTGCATTTTGCTAGGATCAGGGTTTACTCTGACACCACTGAGAAGGTCTAACTAACACCTGCTTGTTTGTTTTCATTACAAATGGAATATTCTTGTGTTGACCCAATTAAGATCGCTATTAGTAAATGCACGATTCCTCAAGCAGTCATCAGGATATGGTAGACTTTAGGTCCTGTGCCAGGCTCCTCATGAAATTAATCCCCAATTCCTTTGGAATTTCCTGACTGTCTTCTCTCATGGCAGGGCTGGACCCATAGGAAGTGAACAAGCAACAACTCTTTATCTAAACCACTGAGCTGCTGCACGGGCATGCGAGGGAATAGCCTTTGCTCAAACCAAACAAGCAGGCCAATTAAATTGGTAGATTTTCCTCTTCGGAGAAAAAAGCTGTTACTAAATCCCTAAACCACAAGGCTGCACTCTATAATGAGATAAGGCCATCATCTAGGCAGTGGGTTTGCCTTTCCTCTTGAGATATCACTGTGTTGCTGCTGTGAAAGCGTAGGAAGCCACGTCATTTCTTAGCTAATTTCTCTCTTTGCTAGTTAAAATCCTCTCGTGTAAGGCCACTTCAATTGACTTGCTGGAGCATGCAATTGCTCCCTGGTAGGTTTTGTGAAGGAAATGGTGTTATCTGATAACACAAGCTATATCATAACATTAAATACAGTGTTTAAAAAGCTAATCCTCAAGTTAAGTGATTATGAGGAAATCTTGGCTCATTGAAATAACAAATATTAGCTTTGTCAGGCGTCACTGCTGTGCAAAAAGGCTTGAAAATAAGCACCCCAAACATCACAAACCATGAAATAAACAAAACTAATTTTAACTAATTTGTACTTTAAAAAAGAAAAAACAGATGGACAAAAAAACCCCAAAAAAACCCCAAACCAAATCAACAAACCAACCAACCAAGAAAAAGAACCCCAAACTTCCATAAATATTTCCTATTTTTATGTCTGTGTTCTTTCATTTTTAGAGAAACTTCTCAAAAGGCATTGGGGCTATGCCTAAAAGCATTAAAATTTTTTTTCCGTTAATTGCCAGCTAGTAAGTAAGTGTGTCATATGCTTTTTACACTGGATTGCTACTGTTTGTAAAGAGATGAGGTGCCGCACTTTAGACAAATATATACCAAAATGTTTAAAGTTTCATTTTCTTTTGCATTTGTATACTTAAAAAATCAGTTTCATTTCCAGATTTATTTAGGCTTTGTTCTCAAAATATTAATGTGCACTTTCATATCAGCCCAAATCCCTTTATTATCCTACAAAGGCCTTTTGCAATTTAAGACTATTTCCACTTTTTAAAAGCACTTATTCTTGCTATGCATTTTTACTTCTTTCAGTGAACAAATGAATATCTTTCTATCACTTTTTCTTTTTACTGGGAAGCCTGAATGAGGAGAGAATGACCATAGTAAGAGGCAGTAGGGACACATCTGGGCTAAGTACAGGTTTTTTTGGCAGTTGTTTACTTCTGCTCCCTTTTGTCAGTTTAGCTGGTAGAGATTCGGCATTCAGTTTGAAATCTTTAATCCACACAGAGCAGTATGACTGTAGAAATTTATTACAAACCTTTTCCTTTATGCTGCATTTTACTCTAGTCATTACCTGACTTGAATGTGCAAATTTTAACGTTTTCCCTTTGTTTCTCCAGTCCTCTCCTGCAGCAGTTTTCACACGTTTAACATCACCCTGCAGTAGCTGTCTACACACTTCAACAGGCCCATTACAAGGCTTAATTTACTGTGGCCAAACCAACTTCTCTGTGACTCATGTATTAGCCTTAGGAGCTCTCTTTTTCTGGCACCTGGCATACACGGGAAAGGAGGTGGAAATTTTTCACTTGGTGTTAAACTGCTGGTTAGTAACTTAGCAGATTATCTATGTCTAACAAGTCTGAGATGTATACTGACAGCTGTTTTACACAACTGATACTTTGAGAAAAATACTTCTTATGGCTACATTAGAACTACCTATAAGTACTCTAGAGGTAAAAACAGTTATTAAATTTGTTCTACATGGGCATTGTACCAAGGAGTTTTGGTTTTTTACAGCCATGCCACCTCCAACAATAGGTACCAAGAAAGATCATGATAGGTCAAAGCATATCACCAAGTGCGAAACAAGATTAATGTGTAATGCCATGTGATTGTCGGGGGAGGACTTCCACTATCTCTCAAAATCCAGTATAATTTGAACATAAATGGCATGACATCAGCATCACTGACTTTCTGAGACAGGGTCACACTAGTGATGCTAATCTGTTCTAAGGATTTCTTGTTCTTTTCCTCCCTTTCCCTTTAGTCTTTCATAAAGACATTTGTTCTAGGCAGGTCTCAATTACCTTTAACGGGTGTCTTAGTGACGTTAGTGGCAATCTTATAAGAAGTACTTGGAGAATTTAAGAGAGAAGACTGCTTTCATAATGAACCATAGTATATTTGTGAAATATCTGTGCTGAAAACTTGCTGTGGTTTATAGTGGAAATTCAAGTGGAAATTGTTATCCCCTGCTCAGTTGTGCATGCTGTCCCTGCAGCAGGCTGGGATATATCTACTGAGCTCTTTGAAAGCAAAGGAATTGCCATCCCTGTAAATGGAAGACTGTCCAAGTTAATTTGTTCAGGAAATTATCAGGACCAGCTTGAAATAACATAAAAGAAAGGCCTCTTCCACAGAATTTCTTCTTCTTAAGAACTGCAGGCATCCTCTCATGGAATTCCTTTGGATATCTCCTGCCTCTGGCCCCCAGTGATTCTTTCCAAGAGGGCTTCTTTCTTTTACACTCACCTCTACAGTTTGGAAGTGTCACCTGGACAGAACAGGAGGATTTCCTGCTTTTGTTTGGGACTTCTGACTTGCTCAGCATCCAGAAACCATGGAGATGCTCCTTGGGGAGGAAGGTTACCCTTCAGCACCCATTCCAAAGCCTGATTCTTTGGGAGTGTTGAAGGTTTGAGGTTTTGCTGTGAGGATTTCATAGGTAGTCTGTGTTTCTGCTGTACACTTGATGTGCTCAGGATGTCTGACTTACTATGCAGAACCTGCACACACACAGTTACTCCCCAGATATATTAAGCCCATGAGGTGCACACTGCACTAAAGCCTGCAAAAGTATTTCTGTCAAGAAAATCCATCTATCCTAGTGGGCCCTGAAGTGACCTTCCCAAGAGTCAGTGTCTAAAACTTAATTAAATTTTCACTACTTTTCTAGGCCATATAAAACCAGAAGTCATACCCTTCACAAAACTCAT